>APFE031081100.1:0-15011 GCA_000404065.3 Pinus taeda | reverse complement strand
GAGATCCACCATGTCGTGCTATTGTGAGTGAAGACATGGTTTTTTCTTTGGGGTTATCTGACGAAGATAATAAGAAATATAGAACATATGCTGTGAGGTCATATGTTGAACAGAACATTATGGTTAAATGGTGTCCAGCACCCGACTGTAAATACTGTGTGGAGGTTAATTTTGTTTCTAATGTAAGTCAGGAGGTTGTGTGCAATTGCTCCTATAAATTCTGCTGGAACTGTTTAGAGGAGTCTCATCGTCCAATAGACTGCGGCACAGTCAAAAAATGGGTTGATCAAATCGAGGATGGTGATGCACTCAGCATGTACTGGATACGTAGTAATTCCAAGCCGTGCCCAAAGTGTAAACGACCAATCGAGAGAAGCCATGGGTGTATGAAAATGAAATGTATACCTCCGTGTCAGTTTAAATTCTGTTGGTTATGCCTTGATAGTTGGGATAACGATAGTTATGGCGGTCATAGTTGCAACAAATATAGGCCTGAAGCTGCAACATCAGGAAAAGATGATGGAAATCAACCCAATTCGGCCACCTACGACCATGTTAAGGAAAAGGTTGCGAAAGCATCTTCAAATAGATTGGTATTTTATCTGGAAAGATGGAAGGAAAATGAAAGGTCTGAGCGAAAGGCCTTATCTGATTTGCAGAGTGCGCAAAAGGTACAACTTAAAAGGCTGAATGACTGTTTGTGTGGTTGGACAGGGTTCAAATGTGTGGAAATGGCGTGGTTAGAGATAGCAGAATGCAGGCGCATGCTGAAATGGACATATGCGTATGGTTATTATTTGACTCCGTCTGGCAATCGTAATGCTGATCTTGCTAAATTAAAACAAGAATTATTTGAATTCCTGCAACGTGAAGCTGAAAATGGTTTAGAACAACTTCATCAATGCGCTGAAGATGAACTGCAACAGCATATAGACAGTGCCCTTCAAGCTAAAGCTGATACTGAGATTGGGGAAAAGGCTTTGAAGGATTTGGAGAACGTCTTTATAAGACTTGAAGAGCTAACAAAGTCAACTGCCGCCCATTTTGAAAAGTTAATTGAGGCGTTTGAAAACGATCTGTTAGAAGTTAAGAATACACGAGTAGGGTGCGCAAAGGCAGCTAGGACCAATTAGTAATTATTGGTTGTAGTCTTCATCATTTTCTTGCTTGTTTTTTGTTATGAACAAAATAATGGATTTTGGTTTATAGGCAACTAATTGCCTACTTTGGTTTCGTTTTACGTTTATTATCATTGGCAACTAAGGGCATACTTTTGGTTTACAGGCAGCAACGTGCCTAATTATTGTTTTAGTTTGAGTAGGGTTTATTTTTTATTTGAAATACAAAGATGTTGAATGTATTTGAAGGATGTTATTTGTGTTCATTCATCTGCTTGCAATATCAAAGTTGTTGTTGAACTGACTAGAAGTATTTTGCCTTTATCTAGTCTTATCATTAGTCTTTGATGGCAATTCATAAATTAGGAGTATAGTGTCCGGTAACATTTTCTTCCTTTTATGGTTCTTTTCTCTATTTTATAACTTCAGGATATATTATAATTTCTTAGTTGGTGTAGTATATTGCTATGAGTGGTTGAACTTTTAGACTATTATTAAAATTGACATTAATGTAAAAGTACTTTTCAACACATCTCCTTCTAGTACATATACAGGCAGAACCAGGTAGCAGATTTTCTTTCAAAGATATGAATCAACAAAGACCCAAGTAAGTTTTTCTTTGATGCATAGTTCAGATGCTTTAATGAATGCTGGAATATTTTCTTATTTTATAAAAACTGTATTAAGGCTAATACAGTGATAGATGGAGAGTAACACCTATGATGTGACATTTTGAGATATAGAAATCTTCAGGGCATAGACAATACTAAATTGATATTAGGATAGAATTGTAACAGTTGTTGTAAGGAATGTAAGGAATGGTTTACACAAAAACTCTGTTATTGAAACAATTATGTACAAAATTTTATGAGATCTTGTACTTGTGTAACAAGTAGGCTGGTTTTATTTAAGTATATATGCATTAACTATTATTTTGTTAGAATTAAATTTCCATTCGGGTTTAATTGTGGTTTTTGAGGGCTACATATTTAGTTCCATAATATAGAAAGCAAATATTGATTAGTTAATGCCTTATTTATGACGTTGCAACTTGGCAAGGTATGAACCATCACATAACTTTCAAAGAAAGAGGAAACAAAAACAACATAGACAACATGATGAAATGACTAATAGACACAAAATTCATAGCATTGTCCAGAACTACATGTTAAACTACCTCTTATACCAACTGCTAGATAAGGCCAGATAAGGGCAGGTGCAAATTCACTTCCTCAGTATCCAATTGGACCTAGTCATTATGAGTAGCTCATAATAGGTACCCTAGTGCAAGAGAATCCTATGACAATAAGATGGAATCATTGCTTCCAAGTCCATAGTGGCACTTCACTTGAAGAACTTAGGCTTCTATGAGCCTGTGGAGCACGATCCTACAATGTTTTCTCACCCTTTGAACTTGTTTATCTCTCCATGATGCCTTGTTTAGATTTTTCATTCCAAGTGTTTTCCATCACAAGCTTCCAAGGTTTAATGTTTTTTAATATTTTATTTAGTAAGAGGTAATTCTTCCCCTCAACTTGCACAATCCTTTGGTATTTTTTGAGACAAGTCTTCTTGATTTTGTTTCAAGGAAGTAAATCTAGAGCTTGGGTTTTGAAGTATATAAATTCATCCATCACCACTAGCTTAATTTGATATTTTCCAAGCAGGTCAGCTAAGTAGAAATGTGAGAATTCATGTCATAATATACATATTTTGCATCCATGAACATTCTATAGGCTATATTGCAGTATGACAACTTGCACAATTTTGATCTCCTTAGGTGCAATTTCTCCTTCTTTAGCTTGCTACAGGACCATAGAAAATGGAAAATTTATCCCAACCCACATAAACCTCACAATTATTAAGTTTGACCTTCACTATATTCGATTCAAGTATTTTCTTACCTCTGCCCAAATACATCTAGTGCAAATGCATTGAAGCAGTTGATTACTGCTTGTTGAACATCAATCCCAAGCCCATCCAATACCCTCATTATGGAGAGTAGAAGACGTCTAGGTTGTCTAGCACAAAACAAAAGAATATTTAGGACATGCCACCATATTATGCAGAGCGAAAGTAAACTAATCATACATATATGCATGATTCCAAGCACTGAAATAATAAATCAACCCATGAAAGCACAGTAAACAATAAATACATATGAAAGTCAACTGTAGTGTGTGTTATGAATGGTTTACCCATGATTACCTAGAACTCTTGATGACCTTATCTGCTCCTCCTATTCTTTTGGTCTAGAATGAATCAACCAATACTGAAGCTAGAGAAACAGTTGCTCTCTTATTCAGTTGTTATTTAGTTCTAGGGAAGAACATGCAGTGTCCTCCCCTTCAGTTTACATGTCAACCCAGCCTCAGCCTCCATGTTATCATCCCACTCAAGGGAATCCTAAAATGAAATCTACTTCTACTTCAACGGACCTATGAAATGAAAATTATCAGTAACAGTAAATTAGTAAAGACGAAAAGATTCAAATTCTTTGTATGATGCATGAGGATTTGATAATTTTTTTTGAAAGGATTGGAACTTGTTTATGTAATGCACTAAGATCTAATTCATATCATAATAAATTACTCTGAAGAATGAAAAGATTGAAAGGATTCAAATTATTTGTTTAAAAGATTGAAAGGATTCAAATTAGTTGTATGATGCATGAGGACTTGATGTTTGAAAAGATTGAAAGGATTCTCTTAACAGCTTTTTTTTACAATCCCATTGGCAATCCTGATATGTTTTCCATGGACATTTTCAAGAAATCTCTAACCAAGACCTTGTGCCCTTTTATTCCATGGAAGAGAGACTTAAAAAAGCCCAAATGGAGGTATGGAAATTTATTGTATTTCTGAATAGATTCTTCTGACTGAGGTGATGACAAATAGCTATTCTAAAGACTTCACCTAAGATGTTGCATGGATTAATGTGCTTGAATACAAATGTAATGAACCTCAAATGGATACATTTAGTGATCCTGACAATACAGAAAATGTAAACGAGGAAGCCATCTTAATGATCTACTCATGGTTTTAGCATCCATGTGAATTGTATGTTCTCTAAATCAGTTCATAGCTTAACATGAAAACAAGTTAGTGCTAAGTTATGCATGGTGAAAATAAATTAATCATACATATATGCATGATTCCAATCACTCAAATAATAAATCATACATATATGGATGATTCGAAGCACTAGAATAATAAATCATACATATATGCATGATTCCAAGCACTGAAATAATAAATCATCCCATGAAAGCACATGAAACAACAAATACATATGAAAATCAATTGTAGTGAGTGTTATGAATGGTTACATATGATGAAAATATTATGGTAGGCAATATTTCAATAATTTAACACCAAAATCAATGGTGCAAGATGGCACAGATGACATGGGAGGGTAGTTTTTCTTAGAGGGAATGCCTTAAAGCTTAATAATAAATTTATAAGAAAACTCACATATATAATTGTCTTAAATAAATATTTCACAAAAAAAAATTGTAACTATGAACATCAATTGTTCATAACTAATACGGAATAAAAATGTATTTTTGTAAGGAAATATGTGAAAAGAATGGTTGCCTAAAGCTATTTTATATTGAATATAATAATAAAACTTGCTATTTGGTTCATTCCTACCAGAATTTTGATCATAATTCAGTTCAAAAATGTCTATGTAAAATGACTAATATGTAAACAGCATGTGCATGCTTTTTGGAACCTCTTTCATATGATATAATGAGTGAAAAATTATGCAAAAAATTAGCTAATTAGCATTGACATAAAACATCAAACCTTCTATTAACATAAAATGATGTAAGAAAACAATTGATAACTTGAAAAAATCTTGTTAGAGAAAAGATGGATTGCTCTTCTCCTTACCACTCCTTGAAAAATTCTACTTTCACCAAACATGTTAGCCCTTTGTACTCAAACATACTTAAGAGAAATATGAATGAGAGGGAAAATGACAACATTTTTCAACTAGTGCATACCTCTCATTATTTGTATTCTCCCTCCCTTCATTGTCTTGTAAATCTATACTCTCTTTGGATAATTTGATAATGTGAGAATACAATTGTCTTGGCAATTAGTTAACTGATTAGATTAATTTACTTAAAATGTGTTTTATTATTCAGAAGATGAATTTGGAGTTATATATATGTATATATATAATTAGTGGGGTCCCCCTCATATCTCATAAATAAAAAATCACCAATGTGACTCCAGTAAGATAACATGTTTAACCATAACATCACAAAATGCAAGCATAAATATAATAAAATATCAAGTCATTCATCACATATAATCAAGCAAAAACACCTTTTGCCTCGCAAAAATTATATCATTAGAATGAATTTATTATGTCCAAAATAAAGTGTCTCAAAATAAAAGTATGCTAAAAATGTATGCTAAAAAGGTATGTTGTAGATAAACATAAATCTAAAACTATAGCATCATGTTAATTTTGGACATCTACTATGGTTAGTTTCTTTCTTCTTTCTTTTACTCTTCTCTTCTTTCCCTCGTGGTACCTCCAAGTGCATGTCTTCAAAGCAAACCTCCCTCCTCCAACCTGTCCATGATGCACTCGTATGAGTATATTAAGAGGCTACCTCTGAAGAGGAGTGTGCAGGTGTTGTAGGTTGATGAAATTTGCTTACTACTATGCGAGTTGATGAATGAACAAGTTGGTTATGGCACTAAGACATGACTTGTGAGAAAAATAAATGCGTACACTAAGTAACGATGAGTGGAGGCATTGAGTGATGTGAAAGAGAAGGCTAATGCACATTTCCATATGGTAGTCTAATGGTATTAGGATCTCATGCATCAAACTCAAGGGGTTGTTGTTGGAGTGGTGATTGTAGAATTTTTACTATGTTGGGATGAGGCCATGGTATATTTTATGAGCTCCACGAATTACATGGATGAGGTGGAGGTTCCTTAGATAGAGGTGGCCAATCTAAGTGAGTTGGTTAAACTCTTCAAAATCTACATCAAAGTGAATTTAGAATCTAATTCTCTTGTTTTTGTTCTCTCTACACACATATTTCCCCTTATTCCATGGCCTCTCATATTGTCACAAGAGCCTCAATATTTTTCACTTTTCATTTTATATTTAGAATTATGTATGCTATTGTTATTCATGAAATGAGTGTATGTATTCGACTCTTATGAATGTAGGCAATGTATATGCAGTTAACTTAATTTGACATATCTTCCTTTAGTGAGTTAACCAATGCATTATTAATTCATTCACCATTCACAATGTAGTAAAAAAAAGATAAATTACAACACATAAGAAACACACATAGAAAACCAAGTTTTTAGGTGGAAACCCAATGTGGGAGAAAACCATTGTTGTTGATGTCTCTGTCTTATTTATTATTATATAAGAAAATATTCATTACATTTTGTATTGATGCAAACTCTTACCAGTAACCAAGCATCCACCCCCATGAGGCTACAACCTCCACTTGTTCTCAAGCACACACTAGAAGGGAGCTACAACCCCATAATCTAGTTTGACTCCTACTAGAAGGGAGCTCCTACTCCCACTATGAAGGCTGAAACCCTCAACACCTTGTGGACCTCATTTCAAAAAATTTCACACTTGATCCACCTGTCAATCAATCATCAAAGCTTGTAGTCCACCTTTCATCAAATTTTCATACTTGACTCGCAATACGACCAAACCAATTTCCAAACTTAAATATTGAAACACAAATTTGAACTACTGAATCTCTAAAGTTTCAAGCCACTAAATCTAGAACCCAACTAGAACAAATGAACTTCAGAATATATACGCAACTAATATTAATAGAACCTTCATATATATGTGCTTCCTCTACATAAAAATAGGTATAAATATCATATTACTGAACACTTAATCATTTAGCTCATTGTAACATTGATCCACTTACTAAATCAAGCACTGAACCAATCATAGATCGCTAAATCAATCAAAGATTGCTACACTATAAAATCATTACCAACCAATATTCAAACCCAACCAGCACTCTCAAACATATATCATATACATCATTGACATACAACAACAAATAAAATAGACACCATAAACTGTCATCATCAAGCAGTACCACAAACCCTGACCAGATCTAACTCATAATATATACATGACAATTATTTAGCATAAAAACATACATACATGCTTATACTATGATACACCCGCGTACATATCTCAACATACTAAAAAACACATCACAGAATATATGTGCAACTACTCTGATATAGCTATGTGTATGTATGCTACTATTTAGAAACAAACTTAGATACATATTTGAAAATTTCCACTACAAACATAATTCCCATTCTGCAAACCTTATTGCCACATATCCAAATTACAACATCATTATAGCCACATATCTACTATTAATAGCTACATGTATAATCAAATCAAGCAAGTGTATTAATTAAGGTTTTTTATAATTTCATATCTATCATATTTGAGTCTTCTCCATGCTCCCTGGTTCACACCTACATTTCCTTAAATAGCTTTTTCCTTAGCCAATACCTTAGGTAAATCCTTTGGTAATGTTCTTAGTATTTTTCATGGTATCAAACGAAACTTGTCACTCCAATTACAATGGATCAATACCATCGTAATGACCCCTTATATCCATATTTCCATGGTTTAGATTATGTCCCCGGCTTTTACTCACAAAACCCATGTATGTACATGACCCTTCTTCATAGGAACCACATATACTTAAACTTCACGTTTGTCATCCATCTATAACAGAATTTCCATTTCTTTGTCCATGTCCTCTATAGCATCTATACCAATCTACATAAGTTCCATAATCATCATATTATCACTATGTTGACATATTTATCAAGTAGGTTTTATCAAGGACAACACATTAGCCATAATGAAAAAAATCTCCCCCCTTTGGACTTGATGACAACCACTTTGGTGTTTGGACACCACCCGCAAACACCACAAAACTTCTCTCCAAACATCAAGTCTTCTCTCCCCATTTGACATCAAGGGAAAATGGAAAAATCAGGCTAAATGAAGTACTTCCCTTGCAAATTGTTGAAGGTCTCATATGTTGAACATGAATCATGAAATATTTATATTGACCATGATCCCCCTAAGCATATGTTGAACTTGATGAATATATTCAAAAGAATACAAGACTCTATGACTCAACAAAATATGACTTTTCCTATCACCAATGAATCACGATTACATTAGACACCCAACATATTGGGTTTACATATTGGAACCAAATGTTACATCAATGTCCGAACATAATGGGATTACATACATGACATGACTTGATGCCAATAGCCCATTCATGAATGAATTTTCTAATGACTAAAAACATGGGTATTTTCATGACCTTTACATCAAGATGCATATATGATACTTAGATCCAAAAACTAGGACCTCAACAGTGAAGTAGCAAGACAATGATAGTCATCGATCATGCACAATATAGGAATGTGCAACATAGTCATATGATAACATCAATGTAGATAACAACATGAACATCCTTAATATGTAAGACAAGATAGTGTAGGCATAATTCTTTCCTCATCAAGTGTATTAAGAAGTATCGACAATCAATAATGTAACTGCAGTATAAGAAACCAAAGCATTTTGACATAATGACAACAAAATAATTATTTTTAGTAATAACAACCATAGAGTGAAAATGATATGTACTCATCATAAACCCATCGCACAACAATCAGTATTCAAGAAATCATAATGCCAACAATGAACTATTAGAACCATGGAAGATGCTCCCCTAAACCTGTGCCAACTTTCCACCATCAAATTTTATCACATCCATCTCATCAATCAACATATGCACCAAAGAACTATTTTATCAACATCAAGATATAACTTTAGCAGTACATGGGTAGTATTAATAGTCTCCAACAAGTCAATATCAGAACATGAAAGCTAATAATAATTGATGAAAGCATATGAGAAGCTCCTCCTAAATTTGTGCCACTTCTTTTTCATTAATGAGAGGCATACATGACTTTCTAGATCACAAACCACATATACGTGCAAATGTCTTTCGGAAGAGCCACATACATAAAGTAAATTGTTGGTGATTATAGCTACAATTCCCCTTGAAAACGCCATGCCTATTATAACACTTATCAGAGTGAAGAGGTAGGTATCATGCCCATTTTTTGTTTGACATATTCAAAGGAATCATGTGGAAGAGGATTGGCAAACAAATTTGTAACTTGTTCCTTTCAAGGAACATATTCCAACTTGACTTTTTGTTCAAGAACTTTCTCTCTACGAAAATAGTCTTTGATTGGGACTTGCTAAGTTTTGGAGTGCATGTCTCTATTTTTATAGATACTTATGGCAATATGTTGTCACATAGAATAGGTATAGGTTGAGGGAGAGTGAACCTAATGTCTTGCAATGGTTGGATCATCCGTAGAAGTTTAGTACAACAAGAGGAAGCAATAACATATTCTACTTCAACAGTTGATAAAGAGATATAACTTTGTTTCTTACTAAACCAAGAAACTAAATGAGGACCCAAATAGAATTCTCCTCCACTAGTAATTTTTTGGTCATCAACATTACCTACATAGTCTCGAAAAGTCTTGATTTTTGGGATACAATAGACCAAAATCTTCAGTGCCTTGTAGATACTTGGATATTCTCTTGACTACTTAGAGATGAATTTCCTTAAGATTTTCTTGAAATCATCCAACTATGCCAAATGCATGCATAATGTTTGGTCTTGCACATCTAATATAGATCAAGTTACCAATCATAGATCCCTATTTAGATTGATTAACTGTAGGAAAATCATCATTATCACTTACATGACACCTCGTTTCCATTGGTGTACATACATGTTTGATATAATCCATTCCATATTTATTCATAATCATCTTGAGATACTTTGTTTGAGAGAGAAAGATACCATTTTTAGTTTGATTAATTTGAAGACCAAGAAATAACTTTAGTTCACTAAGTACAAACATTTCAAATTCATGCTGCATGGCTAAAGCAAATCCTTGATTCATAGATTCAACATTGCTTCTAAATGTGATGGCATCTACATAAACTACTACTCTTAAAAGCTTTTGTTTTCCAAATTTAGTATACAAGTTGCTATTTGTAGATCCTTTCTTAAACCCTTGTTCTTGAAGATACCTTTCAAGATGATAATACCATGCACGAGGAGCTTGTTTTAATCCATATAATGTCTTCTTAAGTTTGCAAACAATAATTTTATCATTGCCAAGTATGAATCCTTCACGTTGTTTAATATAAACTTCTTCTTCTAGATCCCCATTTAAAAATCCAAATTTAGCATCCCTTTGATATACCTTAAATTTATGAAAGCTGGAAGATGCAAGGAATATTCTTATGGCTTCAAGTCTAGCTACACGTGCAGAAGTCTCTTCAAAGTCTATATCTTTATGTTGACAATATATTTTTCATACAATTTTTGTTGTGTTTCGAATTACTTCTCAATTTTCATTTAATTTGTTTTTAAACACCCACTTTGTTCCAATTACATTTTTTTATGAGGCCTCAATATAAGTTCCCATGTCTGGTTCTTTTCTATTTGATTAAGTTCTTCATGCATCACCTTAACCCAACATTCACCCTTGCTTACTTAATTCACATTCTGAGGTTCAATTGTGGATAGCAAGGCTAAGTGACTAGATGATCCAACAAAAGTTCTTGTAGTTTATATTCCTACTTCCTTATCACCTAGAATTTGAGATTTAAGATGATTATTCTGAACATAACCTGATGGAATCTTTTCTGTCGTACTTGTATTTTCATATCCTTCTTCTAATGCTTCTATTTCTTCTTCTCCTACAACTTCTTGGATTTTAGTAGGTAGAGGTTCGTCATCTTCTTATGCTTCCTTTTTGGTACCTATGGACGCTTCATCAATCATAACATATATACTTTGAACAGTATTTTGAAAACTTTTATTATAACATTTATGTCCTTTGCTTCTGCAAGAGTATCCAAGTAGTATTCCTTCATCAACTCTGGATTCAAATTTTCCAAGCTTATCATCATTTTTCTTTATGAAACATTTGCTTCCAAAGATTCTAAAGTGTTTGTAAGTTGTAGGTTTGCCATCCTAGAGTTCATATGGAGTTTTATGATTGTTTATTCGAGCATGACCCTTGTTAAGTATATGCATGGTTGTATGTATTCCTTCTCCCTAGAAGGTGTGAAGTGTTCCTAACTCATCAACCATGGAATGTGCCATTTGTTCAACTATTTTGTTCATTCTGCCACTCCATTTTGTTGAGGAGTTTTAGCTATGGAAAATTGTCTTTTGATGCAATGTTTTTCACAAAAAATTGAAAAATTCATCTGATATAAACTCTCCTTCTCTATCATATCTAAGACATTTTATTTTTAGATCCAATTCATTTTCTACCAAATCCTTGAATATTTCAAACTTTTCAAATGCCTCATCTTTATACTTTAGTAAACCAACCCAACACATTCTTGTAAATTCATCAATCAATAAAATGAAGTATTGTTCACCACGAGGAGACTTCTTTCTCATAGGTCCAAATAAGTTAGTGTGAAAAAGTTCAAGGGGTTTAATTAAAGTAGCTTCTTTAGCTTTAAATTGAACTCTCAATTGCTTACCAAATTGACATTATTTGCAAATGCTATTTTCAGGTGGAGAAATGTTGGGCAAGTCATGAACTACTCCCATCTTGCTTGATTTGTATAATTGGGAAAAGCTGAGGTGGCCTAACCTTCTGTGCCCAAGCCATGTTTCTTCATATTTGCTCAAGAAACAATGCTCTTTATCCCCCTAGGATATATACATTGCTTGGAGTTATGGTTCCCTTGATTATGATCTTACCTATATTCAAATTTCCTACCATGCAATTCTTTGATATGAAAATAACTACATGCCCTTGATCACACATTTCACTAACAATTAACAAGTTATGTCTTAGCCCATCAACGAATAATACATTCTCAGCCTTGACCTTTTCTTTTAGAAACAAAAATCCTTTTCCTTTAATGGTATAAACTGAGTTATTACAAACAAGGTCAAATCATGGAGTTGGGTTACACTTTTTGGTGAAATGAGGGCATGTTTTTTCTGAAAAATGGATGCTCAATCAAGAAATTTTAAGTGCTTGATCGAGCAATTTTTAAGTGTTGAATTGAGCTGTTGAGGCACTTAAAAATAGCTTGATCAAGCATTTAAGAAAACTCTTGATCGAGTCATTTTCTAACCCGAGTTAATGGCTCAATCGAAACATTGGGTCAATCGAAAGATATAACTTGACCGAGCATTATTTCTACTTCAAAAACCCTTTCTACTTCAAAAACCCTTTTCGTGACGCGTACAAGTCATTTTTCTTAGACCGCGAGAGGAAAAGGAATTTTATAAAATATTTCTAAGCTCCACTCGGATGGAGGAACTCAATCTATCTACCCATAAACTCTGTGAACGACCCAAAGGCTCAAGTCGAGGTAGGTTTCCTATCATTTTTGTCTCTTTTATTTAAATTTTTTCTACAAAATAAAATAAATTAATTTGAAAAAAACCTAACATATAAAAATTGGAAAAAATAAAAGACTTAAAAGTCACCATGAAAACCATAAAAAACCACCAAAAAACACTTTAAAACGACTTAGAAAACCGCCAAGGAAAAACTATAAATTAGGTTTTAATAATTTTTTTGTATACATTATCTACAATATTAACATGTTTACTATAAATATTTTCTATGATAAATTTTATTTTTAATTATTTTATGTTTTAAAGTTTTTATTTCAAGATTTTAGCGAAGTGAATTTTCAAAAGGCAATTGTTTTTTTTCATTAAAAATGAATTTTAAATTTCAAACATATATGCCCAACAAAATTTAAAAACCAAAAACAATTAAACTATAGAACTCCAATAAACAAATAAATTAGGAATTTTAAATTGACATAATGAATATGGTTGCTCATGGTAAACCTCTATTAAATCAAATAAGAAATTCTATTTCATTTTTATTTTAAATTTAAATAAATTGTTTTTAATAATAAATATAGTAATTTGTTTTATAAATTTAATTGTACTTAATTAAAATTCTAAGTAAAAAATATAAAATTCTAAGGCAATTTTTTTCTAATTGAAAAGTTATAACTAGATACACTATATATATAATCATGATAATAGTATATATATATATACACGAAATAAAGTATAACATAACTATAACTATATATATATAGACACACACACAACATAACTAGATATATAACATAGTTATAGTTATAACATTTTTCTCTCTCACACACACATATATATAAAATTTAACATAGTTTTATAACTATTCAACATAATGTGTTCTTCATAATTTAACATAAAATGGGTGATACTCAACAACTTTTTTAAGAGTCGAGTTGATCTATAAACTGTAATTTTCCTTGAAATTTTCATTACTCATATTCTCATATTCATTTAATATAATGATACATGATAACTAGATATGTCTTAGTATTCACCCTTATTAAATCTATTAGTTGAGTAATGATTTTGTAACTTACACTTCCTATAAAAAAATTAACTATATAATACAACATAGCACAATTGTATTATATGTGTGTGTGTGTGTTTAAGTTTCAACAAGTCATCATTGATACATACATTAAATCCATGATGAAAAGTATGTTTAAAGTGAATATATAAGCATTTTGACTCTTTTCTAATTTGTATCATACCGTTTCATTATGTAGTGTGTCACACCAAAAATATAGTCTTCATGTTCTTGCACCTAGTACATGTCATGTGTCAAAATAAAACATTATAAGGACTTTCTTATGGAGTATTTCATTGGCATGAAGTTTTATTAGTTTTTTCGAATAGGTTTATTTCAATATTTTTCATATATCTACATATTTATTCTCTATGAATAAAATGCATTATTTATAAATGGGAAAAAGTTTAAGTTAGATTTTCAAGATCACATTTTTCAATTTTGTTTCCATGGAACTCAATACTTTGGTTGATAATATATCAAAATAGTGACTATATTTAGTTTAAGACTTTAGCCTAGATTATTCTACTTGAGTTTATAAATGTCTTTTTTGTCAGTTCATTCTTTCATTGTCAACATTTTTATTGGATTAGTTTATATGTATTAAATGTAATTTGCAGAGCCATCTCTCATACACCCCCCAACCATATCCTATTGGAGTTTTGGGGGATATGTTATACATGGTTGGGCTAGACCACATAGCCATACTAGAGTGTTTGTTCCACTGATAGATCCAAGCTATGAGACAAGTTAGAGTGTCATAGGCAATGTTTATGTCTCTGTTGATGATCTTGCTACAGACAATGGACCTTCTTCACCTATTGCAAGTATCCATCTTGCATTTTAAATCTTCTTTAAACTTTATGTGTTTATGTCTCAAAATTGTCTTTATTTTTTAAATCATTCTCAATTGATGTGTTTGAATTTAATGTATATTATATTATGCTTCTAGTTTATTATATATATATATATATATATGTATGTATGTATGTATGTATGTATGTATGTATGTATGTATACATATACATATACATATACATATATATGTGTGTGTGTGTGTGTGTGTGTGTGTGTTAAATTATGTTTATTATTTGCAAACCCTTAATAGGGTGAAGGCAAGGATCAAAGTGCAGTGTCGATCCCTCTCTGTAACAATGCTATATCTAGTATCACAATTGAGGATGTTAGGGCCAACAAACATCGATCACTTGAGCATTGGATAAAATCTCTGCGAGTTCATCTACTATGCGTAGCTTGTCTCTAATGTTGGGTAACATCAACAAGTTGATTGAGACATACCAATGGGTGGGCCCACAAAGTGATCTCCTAT
>APFE031081097.1:0-11601 GCA_000404065.3 Pinus taeda | reverse complement strand
TCCCAGTGTGAGTGATTCTTTTGAGGTAAATATGAGTTTGGTTCAACCATTCTCATCCATTCTTGAGCAAGTATTGAGCAGTGGAGGCAGGCAAGCAGTGGAATAGATTTGGAGATCATATCTGAGTTGTATTATGTGTAACAGGTGGATATAGTGCTGGATACTTGTGAGAAGTATTGACTATTGTAATGTTACATGTTCTCAATCATTAATATACAGATAGTGTGGGGTTTTCAGCTGTAAGCTTTCCCCGGGTTACATACTCTGTTAATGTGTGCATGCTCTTGATGTTTAATTGTTATTGATTCTACTATATTGATGATCAACGTAGAGGAGCTTATGTATTGTGTATGTATTCCGCAATAGTACATGATCAGGATAATCTCCACTGAATATGTGTTTATTATTCAAAATTTCTACATTAACATCAATGGCAAATGGCTTTAGTTACTTCCCCTATGATCATTCTCCCCCTAAAGAGCTTAAGATATAACCTTGGATATAATGAGTTGTTGATTTGAAGTAGTTGCCACTTAAATGAAGCGATACCAATTGAATAAAAACAAATAGAGGCTTAAGAAACATGAAAACTTTCCATCTCATAGTGCATTGTACTCCTCCTAAACTTATATTTCTCATGTTGATCTTAAAAATTGGTCTACTTTCTTCTTTCCAACCATATAGCCATCTCAAGACATATTTGGACAATTACCATATTTGCTAATGAAGAACACTATGAAAGGGATGAGTGATACATCACTCCCAAATTTTTCATTAAATACTCAAAAGGATGTCTGGCAAGAGGCTTGGTGAAAACATCATTAATTTTCTCTTTTGTGGATATATGCTCTGACATTGCAATATAATTATCCACCCATTCTCTAAGAAAGTGATACTTTATGGAAATATGCTTGGTCTTTGAGTGAAGAATATCATTCTTGGATATAATTATAGCAGTACTTGTGTTGTCACATATAATGGGAATGGATTCATTGTAAGTTACCTTCACATCTTCTAACATTTGCTTCATCCACACAATATGAGTACAACTTGTTGTAACTGTTATGTACTTGAAATTAGTAGTAGAGACTGATATAATGTCTACTTTTTTCTTATCCAAGACACCAAACACTTCCCTGGGAAGAAAGCACCACCACTTGCAATTTTCCTATTATCTACACTTCCAACCCAATCAACATTTTGTCTATGTAGTAAAAGAATTTTTTCCCCTTGGGATACCATTTTCCATAGTCTATTGTGGCTCTTAAATACCCAAAATTCCTCTTTGCAATTAACAGATGACTTTGCTTGGTGGTTGATTGATACCTTGAAACTAAACCAATAACTTGTATAATATTTGGCCTTAATGTTATTAGGTACAAAAAGGTTCCAGCTATTGATTTGTACATTGTTTCATTTAACTCTGGTGACTCATCATCTTGGCTTAGTTTTTATCCAGTGACCATATGAGCATTGACAAGTGAATATTATTCCATCTAAAATTTATTCAACATTTATTCGAGTTATTTTCCTCTAGAAATTAATATACATTTTGTTGATTAGTTAATCTATAATCCAAGGAAAAATTAGAGTTCCCCAAGCACAAACATCTCAAATTCATGTTGCATATCATTTGCAAACTTTTGGCCAAGTAAATGTCCATCAATGCCAAAAATGATGTCGACAACATAAACCACAATAACTAAAATATTATCATTTTTAGATTTGATATAGAAATTACTATCATATGTCCCTCTTTTGAAGCATGGATGTTATAGTTGTTTGTCTATTTTTGAATAACATGCCCTGGGTGCTTATTTTAGTCCATATAATGCTTTCTAAGTTACACACTACCTCAAGATTTTCTGACAATTGAAAAACTTTAGGATGTTCTATATAAACCTCTTATTCAAGTTCACCATTCAAGAATGATGATTTTACATCCATATGATAAAATTTGAAATACTTGTGAGGGAAATGATATAAACATTTTAATTTCCTATAATCTTTCTATAGGACAAAAAGTTTCATCAAAATCTATTCCTTCAACTTCAACATAGCCTTTACATACTAATTTTGCCTTTTTCTCTCACAACTTGTTCATCCTCATTTAATTTGTTCCTAAAGAACCACTTTGTGCCAATAACAATTTTGGTTAATAGTCTTGGAACTAATTCCTGAGTTTGATTTTTCTCAGTCTCATCTAACTCTTCATTCATGGCTTTTATCCAAAGCTTATCTTAGCTTTCCTGAGAAAAATATTTTGGCTCAATCATGGAAAACATGAAAATAAGAGCTTGAATGGAGTTATTTATTAATATTCTTCAAGTTTGGACTCATGTTTCCATATTACCAAAAATGTGATTTATAAGATGATCCTTTTCAACGTACTCTTAGGGGGTATTTGGGTGAGATCACTCTTCTTCTTCTTCTTCTTCTTCTTCTTCTTCTTATTCTTATTCTCCTCTTTTTTCTTCAAGTTGTACTGCTTCATCTTCATTGTTGATCTGGTCAGGTGGACTAATAAATATTGGTTGCTTTCTTTGAGAGGTAACTCATCATCCACTCTCAAATCAATGTTGTTAGCTAATTTTCATAATATTTTATTATAACATCTATAGACTTCGTTGTTAGTTGAATATCCTAAAAATATCCTTCATCTTCTCTTGCATTGAAATTACACAAATTTTCATTGTTCTTGATGTAGCACTTCCTGCCAAAGAATTTCAAGTGCTTTATTGAGGGTGGTTTTCCATTCCACAATTTATAGAGAATCTTGTCACTATTTGGCTTGAGATGGGAAATTTTTAAAATATGGATTGTTGTATGAACAACTTCAACCCAAAACGTATTTGCTAGATATCTTTCATCCAAAGTAGCTCTAGCCATTTTTTGCATTGGTCTAATTTTGTTGTGGAGTATTTGCAATTATGAATTGTCTTCTTATGCCATGTTCTTTGCAAAAAATTTCAAAATCTATTAGGTCCCTATAATACTAGTGTAGCCCCCTTATTTTCATTGTTAGTGTAGCACCCATATTGTTATTGTTGTTCCCATGTAGCCCCCATATTTTTATTTTTTTGCCCCATAGAAGCCCACTATTGTTATTATTGTGCCCTTACATTATTATTGTCATGCAGGCTCTGATTATATTGTGACCTTTTACACTCCTATATATATACAAAGGGCGTCTTGTCATTTGTATCATCCAAGAATTGTTCATTTATGTAATGTAAAATATGTTTCTCCCTCGAAGAGGATAAATTTTAAGTCGTTGATCTATATTTTCTGTGAGTTGGTTGCGTAACATTTGGTGTTAGAGCTTTGGGATTATAGGGTTTCACTTCTTCAAATAGGGAATCTTCGATTTTCCCTATAATATTTTTTCTATGAAGCTTAAAAATATGACATTTTTACCATGTGGAGCTGAAATCATGGTGAAATTCATGTGAAAATTTTAGAGCTTGTTTCTCTATATTTTTGGATATATGATCTAAGAAAGTTAGGGTTTTGGCAGGCTCCAGAATTCAATTTCAAATAGGTAACCTATGGAAAATCGTCATAACTTTTTCTCTAAGAATCTAATTTGAATTTTGTAAAAAGTGACTGAAAACACATAGACTCTAGTGTCTTGTGTATCATTTTTAGATACCAAAGGTCAAAACAATGACACATGGCACATCGTACAAGTTCGTTGTAATGAACAAGTCTACAATCAGGGCATTGTGGGAGATAAAAAATAACTCTTTCTTGAAGAATCAAATATTGGTATGACTTGTTGGGTTGGAAAGAAGACTCATAGGGCTACCATATGACGACATTTTATACCTTGGAGATGTGAAGTTACATAGATACAACAATTTCCTTATCGAGCTCCTAAAAAGAAAAAAAAGTGTGCAATTTTTAATTTTGCATAACTTTTGTTTCAAAAATCAGTTCGAAGTGATTCAAAGGGAATATTGAAGCATAGATATTAGTATTTAGTTGTATAATTCCTCCCAAACAAAATAATTCTACACCCATTAAGCCCTTATAAAGATATACTATAATTCATGAAGGGGAAGAACTGCAGCATGATATATTAATATTACGGGACCAAGTGCAACAAATTTCCTTCTCACAAATAGCAACCATAGATGAACTCAAAGGGGACATGGATAGTATAAAAGGAAACATATAGGTTTTTAAAGTAGACATGGATGTGATGAATTTCATGTTGGAAGGGTTTACAAAGTTGTTGCAAGAAAGGCTTCCCGGTGGTGACAATGTAATCCACGAAAATCATGATGAGGACAAAAGGAATATGAATTATGATTTTAGAGACTCAAATGTGGAGCTTAAGAGCCAACACATTCAAAATATAGATATGAGGAAGTTTGATGGAAAGGATTTGATAACATGGATATTACAAATGGGGCAATATTTTTATCTACATGATGTGTAACCCTCACAAAAGGTAGATATTGCATCTTTATATTTACAACCCAATCAATTTGTATGGTATAGATGGCCTTGCTCTCGTAAACCGCTTGTCACCTAGTCAATTTTTACGGAGGAAGTGATAGGACATTATGAATATACCAAGAGAAACATATTCTTTAGCCAATTGATAAATCTCAAACAAAAGGGTTTAATGGTGGAGCACATTGAAGACTTCCAAAAATTGAATATTAGGGTAACCAATATTCCAGGAGAGCATAGTATTGATAGGAAATTTAAAATGTAATATCCAACATGAGTTTCACCTTTGGGAAATCAATTCATTGGAGAAGGCATTCAAGGTGGCAAGTGTTGGGTTGTGATATATTCTTTCCACGACTAGCCCACGTAGTAACCGGGGGGTTAGAAGGGGGGTGGAGCGCATCCATCGTTGCTTCGATTGCATAGCATGGGAAGTCACAGGTGGTTTGAGGGGTGCAAGTAACCCCACTCTATGGGGTTCAAGGTAGAACCTCGGAAAAGTTTGGTTTTGGACCCTATATTAGGTTGGGCATACCTAGCTATGGTTTTTTGCATGTTTTTCACACATGGTTTTGGATGCGATGCTTTTCAGTCCATGGTTTTCGATGCAATGGTTTTCATTCCATGGTATTGGATGCTTCGACATGTATAAATATGTATTGCAACATTGAAAGGAACATAATGAAAAATCAAGCTAGTAGTCCTGTTTTTGTGACCAGGGGAAAATCTCTGTGTATATGTGTTTTATGTGTTATGCTCTCGCATTGTTTATTTTCTGCGTTTTACAATTCATATGTAGGTAATTTCTATACGGGATTAAAACCTACCACAAGAAAAGTTGAAAGAAAAATTATGGCAACAAGGATGTCTACCTCTTACAACTATAAAGATGCAAGTGTTGTTGTTCCTAGTCTTCCACAACCTACAAGGTTGACACCACAAAAATTGGAGGAAAAAAGAGAAAAAGGGCTTTGTTACATTTGTGATAGAAAACACACTAAAGGTCATAGGTGTTTCGAGAAGAAATTATTCTACATAGATAGTGACGAGGAGGAAGAAAAGGAACAAGAAACATCAAAATAGGAGGATATACACTGGGAACCAACCCCAGAGAAAAACTAAATGAATCTGACCATATCTTGTAATGCATTGGAAGGAATTACCACTCCTCAAACTCTCAAGGTAGGAGTATATATCAATAGGAAAAAGGTAATAGTGTTGATTGATTTGGGTAGTACCCATAATTTTATTCATTGTAAGATAGTTAAGGAATTGAATTTCTTCCTATATCCAGCACCAGAGTTTCAAGTAATGGTTGCAAATGGAGGAATTATAAATTGCTCGGGAAAGTGCCATAATGTCAAGCTAAACATGGGGGAATATGTATGGAATAGTCTAGTTCTTTCCATTCCAATGGGTGGTGTTGATGTTGTTCTTGGAGTCCAATGGTTACAATATTTGGGGATGGTAACTTTCAATTTTCAAGAACTTTTTTTGAATATTTTTTTGGGAAGGAAGGGAAATTGAATTAAGGGGTATTGCAGGGAAAACATGAAAGATAATAATCTTCAATGGCATTACAAAGCTTCTGAAGAAAGAAAAATAGGGCATAGTTTCACGATTATGCTCCCTAGAGGTCCAAACATCGAAATCATCTATTTCTCTAGATCTCCAAAAATTCTTGGAAAATCATTCCAAGGTGTTTGAGACTCCCAACTTCCTCCCACCTATTCATGATCATGATCATGTTATTCATTTGATTCCAAGAATTTTTCCTCCAAACATCAAGCCTTATAGATATCCATATGCCCAAAAGAGTGAAATTGAATGTATGGTTGTAGAAATGCTAGTGGTAGGCATAATTCAACCTAGTCAAAGTTCTTTCTCTACTCCAGCAGTATTGGTGCACAATAAGGATGGGTCATGGCATATGTGTCTGGATTATATGGAGCTCAAAAATCTCATTATTAAAGATAAATTTCCCATACCTTTCATTGATGAATTGTTGGGCGAATTATAGGTAGCAATTTACTTCACTAAGCTGGATCTTCATTCGGGATATCATCAAATTAGAACGGAGTTTGAAGACATTTTGAAAACAACATTCAGAACCCATGAGGGTCATTATGAATTTTTTGTCATGCATTTTGGCCTTACTAATGCACCTTCCACATTTCAAGGTTTGATGAATTCCATTTTTAATCCCTTCCTTAGAAAATTTGTGTTAGTATTTTTTGATGATATACTAATCTACAACAAGTCTTGGAAGGATCATGTTCAACATGTTGATAGGGTGCTCAAACTATTGGAGGAGAAATAATTATATGCAAAAACCTTCATATGTTTCTTTGGAGTACAAGAGGTGGAATATTTGGGTCATATTGTATCTCATGAGGGTGTTAAGGTAGACCCTAACAAATTAAATCCATTAAGGTCTTAGCTATGCTAGACTTCACAAACCATTTATTATGGAATGTGATGCCTCGAGAAATGGAATTGGTGTTGTTTTAATGCAAGAAGGAAGACCCATTACTTTTGAAAGTCATCCAATCGAAGGAAAGTATCTACACAAACCTATTTATTAGAAGGAAATGTTGGCAATACTACATGCAGTAAAGTAATGGCAACCTTACCTAATGGGAAGACACTTCGAGGTAAAAACAAATCATGAGAGTCTTAAATACTTTTTGGAATAAATATTATCTTCATAAGAACAACAAAAATGGGTGACAAAGATGTTGGGTTATGACTTTGAAAGCATATATAAAAAAGGGAAGCAAAATGTTGTTGCAGATGCACTCTCAAGAAAGGATGATGATGTGGAAGCATTGCTTTATGCTATTTCTATTATCCAACCTGAGTGGATAACTGAAGCAAGGGATGGGTGGAAGAATCATGAAGAGGTGTGGACACTCATTCAAAAGTTGTAGCAAGATCCCAGTACATATGATACATTAGCTGGAAAAATGATTCATTATGGTACAAATATCACTTATAGCATTGTAAGAATTCCCAACTCAAACAAAATATTCTTTTGGAAGTGCACACCTCTCCCTTAGCAGGGCACTTGGTATTTTTAAAAACTTATAGTAGGTTTAAGAAGGAATTTTTTTGGGATGGACTTAAATATTATATTAAGAAGTCTGTGGCAGAATTTTTGGTTTGCCAACAAAATAAAGTTGAGATAATTAATTTCCCGAGTTTTTTACAACCTTTAGCCATTCCAAGTCAGCGTTGGGAGGAGGTCTCAATAGATTTTATCACAGATTTACCCAAGTATGAAGGAAAGAGTTTATTCATGGTGTTAGTCGATAGAATTGAAAAGTATGCACACTTTTGTGCATTATCTCATCCTTTTAAAGCCAGTACAGTTGTTATTGCATTTATGGAAACAATTTAAAAGCTTCATGGAAACCCATTTTCACTGGAAAATTTTGGAGAAGATTATTTTCTTATCTTGGTAATCAATTAGCTCATATATCATCTTATCCTCAATCTGATGGGAAAGATGAGATAATGAACAAATGTTTGGAAGGATATCTTCAATGCTTTGTACGTGATAAACAAGCACAATGTGTCAAGTGGTTACCTCTAGTTGAATGGTGGTATAACACTTCCTTCCATACTGTGGCAAAAATGAGCCCATTTATTGTACTTTATGGATATCATCCAACATACATCTCATCATTTTTAAGAGAAAATTCTAAGGTTCAAGTAGTGGAGGATCACATCAAGCATCAACAACAAGTTCTCCAACTCTTAAAGGATAACCTCACTCTGGCACATAATCGAATGAAACAACAAGAAGATCAAAATTGTAGTGAAAGAAGTTTTAATGTAGGTGACTGGGCATTCTTACAGCTACAAACATACAAAAATGTCTCTCAAGCAAGATAAGAAGGCTAATAAATTATCACCCAAGTACTACGATCCTTATAATTTGTTGCAAAATATTCGTACTATGGCATACAAATTGGAGCTTCCTACATCTTCTCGAGTGCACCCAGTTTCCCATGTTTCATGCTTAAAGAAGGTTATCGGCGACAAGATTCGAGTTCAAACAATGTTACAGAACTTGAGGAAGAAGGAAAAATCGTATTTGAACCTAAAGAAGTCATGAAAATAAGAACCCCATAACTATGAAAGCGACCAGTTTTAGAGTATCTCATTAAGTGGAAGAACTTACCCATTGAAGATTCCACATGGGAGGATGAGAATTTTATACAGAAGCATCCAAAACTACTCAAGCATTGAGGAAAACACTTTTTTGAAGGAGAGGGGCAAGTTAGGTCCCTATAATACTAGTGTAGCGCCCTTATTGTTATTGTTAGTGTAGCCCTCTTATTATTATTGTTGTGCCCATGTAGCCCCCATATTGTTATTGTTGTGCCCCATAGAAGCACACTATTGTTATTATTGTGCCCTTACATTATTATTGTTATGTAGGCTCTGATTATATTGTGACCCCTTAGACTCCTATATATACAAAATAAGTGTCATTTTTATCATTCAAGAATTGTTCATTTATGTAATGTAAAGGAGGTTTCCCCCTCAAAGAGGGTAATTCTTAAGTCATTGATCTATCTTTCTTGTGAGATGGTTGCATAAAAAAATCATTTGGAGTAAACTCTTCACCCCAATATGACCTTAGATACTCAATTTGTAATCAATTTGGTTTTTAGCAATGCATTTGAAAATTTCGAACTTTTTAAATTCTTCAAACTTATCCTTGAAAATGTGACCCACGTAAGCCTCTTATAATCATCAATGATTATCATATAGTACCATTCACCACTTGGGGTATTAGTTCTTGAGGGCCCACATAAGTCTTTATTACATGGTGTAGATTGGTAGGTATTCAAGACTCTAGCATTTAATAAGTACCACAAGCGTTGGGAAATTGGAAATATGTCATAAATAACTGTGGAAATTTCTTCACGTGAATGGTTGATTGAACCTTCAATGGTCCACACAAGTGTGGAAATTCGTTGCATGATCACAAAGTCTGTGGTTGATTGACAATTCTCCTTCTCGAGTGTGGCAATTCCTTGCATATTGATCACAACGTCTGTGGTTGATTGATTCCATGACCATAACGTCTGTGGTTGATTGACTCCATGACCACAACGTTTGTGGCTGATTGATTGTTCTCTCGAAATTTGTTGATATGGTAAGTTGGAAATTCCTTGCATATTGATCACAACATCTGTGATTTTATTTTTTATTTTTTTCCAGTGTGGGGTTTACTCTTCATTTAATCGGAAGAAGACTCTTGAAAACCTTTGTTCTACTACCCTTTGGTTTGGATAAAAAGCCAGGGAAAATAAAACCTTACCTAAGAGCGACGTCAATGATTTGGATTAGTATGTAAATTGCTGGCATCACAGATTTTCAAAATTCAGATACCATTATATTGTTTAAACAATACATTAAATTTTAGGTTTGTTTTGTTTTTTTTTTTAATCATTTATATTTTTTAAAATAATTTTTTTATTATATTTTTTTATATTGTAATATAAGAGGATGCGTAATTTCTTTCTTAGTTGATATAGAATTGTAAAGTTATATTTGAAAAATCTTTAATAACAAAATAACATTTTAATATCTACTTTGAATATGACAATGGTATATCTTGTTATATATAAAAAGAAATATGAAATAATTGAAAATGATTTTTTTATTATATTGTTTCTACTTTTTAATATGAAAAATATATATAATTTTTTAATACTAAATAATATCTCAATATAGGCTATATATAAAATATTTGAATGTTCACATTTAACATGGACTTGCTACAATTTGTTTTTCAAATTTTTATTTATTTTGGTGCATTATAAATAAGGAGTTAAGATGGATTTGTATTGGTAATTTGACAGAAAATACTAAGACGGTGGGTGAATCAATATTTGAATAGTGTTAAAAATTAATTAGTCAATTAAACACATTCAACCAAATAACAATATACCAATCACATGAAGCTTGAACATCAGAATTTGATGGGGAAACCCATACGGGTGAAAACCACAATTTCTTTTTTATTATGATGTAAATGTAAGTACCAATTACATATTACAACACATTCAACTTAGATAACAATATACCAATCACATGAATCTTGAGCATCAGAAGTTGATGTGGAAACCCATACCGGTAAAAACCACAAATTCTTTTTTATTATAATGTAAATGCAAGTACCAATTACATATTACAACAAAATATGTAGGCACTAACCTATAAGAGGCTTCAACCGCCTTATCTTTACAAGCACCCACTTGGTGGACATAACAACACTCTCCAACCTGCTAGACGCACCAACCCCTTGATCGTTACAGGCACCAACCTAAAGGAGACTCCAATCCCCCTGATCTGCAAGCACCTACTTGCTTAGCCTTTTAGGTCCCTCTTTCATCAAATTTCACACTAAGGTGTGAAGCATTTTATTTAAAGATACCACTCTTACAATTGTTAAATCTCATATATGTTTTTCCTTACTTCGCATTAACCTATTCTTTCTCTAACTTTCTGGCTAAATTAAGATTACTCACAATCATGGAAACTCACACTATGATCCTGTCTCTCATCTAGTTTATCTTTTGCAATTGCTTACATAATTCTTGAGATCTCCAAACTTTTAAATGTGTAGCCACTTTGGATCTCAGCCAATCACACAGCACAACTTTTAATCTCCAACTCTATTTCAAATCTGTAATAAAGCTCTCTAGTACGCTCCTTTATTTCCTCCCTTTCTTCTATTTGAGTTGTGTGTTCTACTCATGTCAATAGAAGCTATCGTACCCTATTTTGCATGGGAGCACACATTTAATGTCAAATATTTTCCTTGTATATATATGAAACACCTTCAATTTTATTCCCCTATGACTTTAATTTTTTAATAGAATTTGGAGCATGAATGCCAAATTTTCATCTTGTATCCCTAGTATTTAGCTCCATGGTGGATATGATTATGGATCAAGACTTAGAACTTAACCTCGTTGGCGCCAATGAATTGTTAAATTCACTAGGTGTCATGCGGAAAGAGTTATTTTTGCGGACAAACCTAACCTCCCTAGGAGTCTAAGACTCTCTAGTGACAAACAAACCAAACAAGAGCAATCCTTCTCTAAACATACATTATTC
>APFE031081087.1:39193-61369 GCA_000404065.3 Pinus taeda | reverse complement strand
CCACAACCCTTTTTAGGTGGGCTTGGGATCCCAGCCACTATGTCCCATTGATGTGGCCATGCCATTTGTAGCTACTCATGCAGATTTGGCTCATGTCTAGTCCGAAACAGATAAGGAAAACATTTTCATTGAGCACACCCAACATATTCGCTAGCAAGTCCATGACATTATAGAGAAATCAAATGCCAAGTACAAGCAACGACATGATCAACATCGGGTGCCACACAATTTTCAGGTGGGCGACAAAGTCTGGTTGCATTTGCAAAAGGAACGCCTTACCAGAGCCTATGAGAAACTCAGACCACTCCGATATGGTCCTTACACCATTACCAAGGCTGTGGGAGACAATGCATTTGAGCTCAGCATTCCCCCATTCCTTGGCCTGCACCTAGTGTTCAATGTGGACAGCCTTTGGCCATACTTTCCACCATTACTAGATACATCGAACATTGCAGAACATCTCACACCCACAGAGTTAAATCCAGATTGCATGGAACAAGCTGCAACTGATTGGATCATGGACACACAGATCAAGCACACTCGCCAATAGAATATCCAATTGTATCGAGTTGTCAAAGTAGGCCAACTCCTTCACCAGGGCAAGTGGCTCACCAGGGCCAAGTTCAGCAGAAGTTTCCTCATCTCATGGAGGAACTCAACGCAATGGGGACCATTGCTTCCTAAGGGGGTATGAATGATCCAGGTGGATATTTGTGGCCAACTACCAAGTCCACTTGGACCCCCACCATTGTTTCTTTAAGCTTTTTGGTTTACTATTTTTAGCAATCTTTCGAGTCCTGAAATTTTGGAGCCATTTTGAGGCCCTAAACGACATTTTTTGGGAAAACTGGGAGAAACATGGGCCCATGGACTGATGATTCTCTTCCCAAGTTGTAGTTCTTGGATAGATCTTTCTAAGATATACTGTGCGCATCAAACGGAGATTGTATGCCAAAGTTACGACCCTGGGAAGTTGATGTACCAATTTACCCAAACGGGGCCCACAGTTTGGCATTTCATCTTCTAGGGTTAGGTTTTTGGACGTTTAGGGTTTTCCATTGCTTCTCAACAATAAATAGGCCTTTGAGCCTCATCGTAAGACAGTTTAGAGGCATGTAGCCGCCACATCTCTTCTCAGAGATAAACTACCATCACCCTAGTTGGTTTATTTCCATTGTTGTTTGTAAGCATATTTCAGTATTTTACATTAATGAAATGAAGTATTATTTCCGTTTCATCTCCGTGTTTATAGTTATCTCTGTAATTTCTTGTGTTCCTGTTTAAATCCAGATCAATTGCCTTCACAACACCATGGGGAAATTTTTAGTGTGCCAAGATGCCATTTAGGTTGAAGAATGCTAGAGCCACTTTTCAGCAGGCAATGGACATAGCTTTTGCTAATAGGAAGGATGTTTTCTTGGTAGTCTATTTAGATGATTTGACAGTATTTTTTGGTTCTAATGATGAGCATTTGCACCACCACTTAAGGGTTGCTTTTCAGAAATGTAGGAAGTTCAGGATTTCTCTAAACCCGAAAAAGAGTCTTTTTGCCATGGAAGAAGGTAAACTCCTTGGTCATATAATTTCTAAAGATGGTATTCACATTGATCCTTCAAGGGTGGAGGCAATCCAACAAATAGACTTTCCGCGCAACAAAAAGGAGATTCAAGATTTCAATGGTAAGATGAATTTCTTACGCATATTTATACCAAATTTGGCTGAGCATTTACGTGAATTAACTAATATGTTGAAGAATTAAAACACTGTGAAATGGACCAAGGATGCCATGAAATCGTTGAACATGGTAAAGTTTGCTTTGACCACAACCCCAGTTTTGATGAGTCCTGATTACACTCATTATTTTAGTATATTTTCATTTGCATCTGAGCACACAATGGCTGCAATGTTGATGCAAAAGAGGGATTAGGTGGAGCAACCCATTGCTTTTTTCAGTAGGACTATTAAAGATGCTGCCTTGCGTTACAATATCATTAAAAAACAAGCTATAGCTCTTATGAAAGCTTTGAAGGATTTTAGAGTATACATTTTGCATTCACATACCATAGCATATGTTCCTAACACAACCGTCAAGGATGTTCTCATGCAAACTAATTCGGAGGGAAGAAGATGTAAGTGGATAGCAGCAATGTTGGAGTATGATCTTGAGATTAAGCCTACCAAACTGATCAAAGGACAAGGCTTGGCAAAATTGATGGATGAATCAAATTTGCACACTCTAGACATAAATCTGATTGCAGTAATGTCAGCTGACAAAGATGGTGGCTCACCCATTCAAGTATCAGAAATGTTTCTCAAATCGCCTTGGTATTCCGATATAGTTTATGTTCTTCAACATCTTTTGCCACCTCCTGGAGTGTCAAGAAGTAAAGGTAGATCACTAAAACTCAAGTCTACAAAATTCTGCATTTTAAATAGTGCTCTCTATTGGAAAGATCTGGGAGGGGTTCTTCTTAATTGTTTGGTTGAAGATGAAGCTCAATAGGTGATGAATGATTTTCATAAAGGTTATTGTGGCTGTCATTTGTTTTGGAAAACAATAGCTAACAAAGTGTTGAGAATAGGAGATTATTGGCCAAATTTGTTTTTAGATTTATATAAGACAGTTATGAGCTGCCATGAATGCCAAGCTGTTCAAGTAAAAAGGAAGTTGCTCCCTCTTCCTCTGAAGCCAGTTGAAGTAAATGCACCTTTCCAGCAGTGGGACTTGATTTCATAGGAGAAATCCATCCTACATTATCAACGCAACACAGATGGATTTTGACAGCTACCGATTACTTCATCAAGTGGATTGAGGCCATTCCGACAAGGCAAGCCACAGACACGGTAATTATCTAGTTTTTAGAATCTAATATCTTGTCTCGTTTTGGTTGCCCTCACAAGATTATAACAGATAATGCAGCAGCATTTAAGTCAAAGAGGATGGTCGAGTTTTGCAACAAGTGCAATATTACATTGGGTCACTTCACGACATACTACCCACAAGGCAATGGATTGGCTGAGTCATCAAATAAATCCTTGGTGAACATTATCAAGAAAATGTTGGAGGCAAACAAGAAGAATTGGCATTGAAAACTTGTTAATGCCTTGTGGGCCGACAGAGTGAGCAACAAGAAATCAATAGGTATGTCACCTTTTGACTTGGTTTATGGTACTGATATGGTATTTCCCACATCACTTGCAGTCTCGGTCATGAGAATATTATAGGAAGCCGACAACTAAGAGGATGATATTCAGCGCATAATTAATTAAATGATTCACCTTTAGCAAACAAGGGAAGAGGTTTCCCAAAACACTTTTCGGTTGCAAGAGAAGATAAAGAAAATTTATGACTGCAAAACCAAGACAAAAAAGTTTCAGCTAGAAGATGTAGTGCTGCGATGGGATGCACGAAATGAAGAAAAAGGAAAGCATGGTAAGTTTGACAATCTATGGAAAGGACTGTATAAGATCTCAACCCATCAAGGATAGAATAAATTTTTGTTAAAGGAAATGGATGGTCAAGAGTGCTCAGAAGGACCAATGAATCGTAGGATCCTGAAACACTACTAATTTTGATGCTGTTCCTTGATGTTGCTTCACCGTCATTGTATATACCGGTTTATTTTTCCTTGCAAGATTTCAAGTACACTATCATTTGAGCTTGGGGCCTGAAGTGAAGGCTATAAAGCTTGAATGGTTTGTGTCAAACCTGGTTGATTTTGTTTTGAGTTAAGTTTAGAGTCGGTTGTTAGTCAGTTTCCAGTTTGTATTGAGTCATTATTCTTTAAAATTGTAAAAAAAAGGGGGGTTTTTTGTTTGGTCTTCTGTTTGTTTGACCGTATTGGCCCAATCAGCTAGGCACTTGGTCTATGGTGTTCTTGACACCTCCAAGGAGCTGCCATCCCCAATAAGGCCAATTTTAGTGCCAGTATCTGCATACTTCGATCAAGGATCAAATTTGCTCTTTGCTTTTTCATTTTAGGGGGTTCATACTGAGATTTTTACATCATTTCATTAGGTCATGTCAAGCTGATCCATTGATGGTTGTCTTCTCTTCAGAAAATCTAATTTCTCCCTCATAAAGTATACTTGCTGACCCATCTTCAGGTTATCTTCAGTCATGGTTTCATGGTCAAAATGCAATCATGTTTTCATTAGGTCTCAGGATTTCATTTCCAAGGTCAAGGGCATAATTTAAAGGTGTAAATAAAAGGTAGCAAGGGGATGAGGATGATAAATAAATCAAGAATGATGGCTAGTAAGTCATAGTCACTATATAATTAATTTTTTAACTACTGTAATTTTCACCTCAAAAAACATGTTTTTGAGGTGAAAAAAGAGTATTTTGAGTTAATTTGTATTTCTTATGTAATTTTAAGTCACTTTATGTAATAAATGATCTCGACTGAACCAATGCATCTCTCCTTGCTACAAGACAAAGAAACACTACAAAAATCAGTTCAAATTGAGCATCATCAACCTGGAAATGAACAAAGAAGAAAAGGTATTAAAAACAAAGATCTGAAAAAGGACAAGAAACATTAGAAAGTGGGTCTTTCTAGTGAAAAATCAAAATCTACTCATATATAAGTGTCACGTTTCATTTTCAAGTTCATCATTCTCATTTGGCAAAGAAGGAGTCAAAAAGTGAAGAAAAGAGGAGAGGTTGAGTGAGTTTTGGGCTAAGGAGAAGTGGTGTTGCGCTTTTGGAGTTTGGTGCTGCGCTTCTAGAGTTCGGCGTTGCACATTTTAGGCAGTGGAGGTGGCACTACACATTTAGGGGGTGGTGCTGCGTGTTTAGGGGGTGGCGTTGCGCATACAAGCTGAGCGCTGCATGTAGGGCATTTCCGGCAGTGTAAAATAACACTACACTGTGCGTTCAGGAGGTTGTTGTGTGCTTGTGGCAGGCGCTGCGTATTAAGCAACAAGGACCAGACAAGCCTCTAGCTTCATAAAAACTTCCAAAATCACCCTCTCATCCCTCAAACAAGTAAGTGCCCTCACTATACCTCATCATTGATTTGCAATTGAAGTATCTTAAGATAATTTACCATGACAATGTAAAACCCTAGATTCTCCCCTAGTTATGCCTAAAACCCTAACCCCTATTATTCCTCCTACCATATATTACTAAAGCCCTGAAACTCTCCCCTATATCACTCCATAACATTCTATACCCCCTTGTCCTTCATCCCACAAGCTATACTTCAAAAAAGGACCCAAGACCCTCACCCTCATTTTCATGATTCCTACCCTCCCATTCATTTTCTAGCTCACCAAACACCTCACAAGGTCATTTCCCATTCCCTTATTCATAATCACTCTTGCTCTCTCCCTTCATCCATTTTCTAGGAGTGAACAACCTCAAAATTTGCAAACATGGATAGAGAAGACCGAGACTATGAGGAGGAAAACACTGGCAGTGACAATTTGACAGATAAACCTCGACATCAGAGATAACCACACAAGGGAGGCAAAATTATCAGGTAAGAGCCATCAAACCTCAGAGAATTGTAGGCCTCTTAGTTAGCTGTCACTTGTTTCAAACATCTAGGGTGCTATGAGTTCTGTGAGCAGGTAGAGAGAGTTCAACACCACCCTGAGCTCACCAGGCTTTTTTTATCCAATCTTCGGGACAACAAGGTGACTCTTGCTGGGGTGACATTTACAGTTTCACCTTCCATTATTGCAGATGCAACCAGGATTCTGAATGTAAAGGAGAAGTGGTACAAGGCACAGGACCTGTATGAACACTATTATGAGCCTTATATCAAACCCAGGTACAGAAATGAGGCGAAAAGGCTTTTTCCTTCCAGATTTCTTGAAGACAAGTATGCCCCCATGATGAAAATAATCAAGAAATATTTCACTTGTGAGGGCAAATTTTCCAGACTGTACACCTATCACATCAAGCTTCTCATGCATTTTACCAGGGTGAGGATGTTAAAACTCCCTTATTTCTTATTTAGGAATATTGAGAAGATGGCCCACTTTGTGCATATAAATCCATACCCTCAGCAGATGAGTAGTCTTTATCATTATTTCCTAATCAAGATGATTGTGCTTCATCATCTTAGCCTCCTCAACATCTCTTGGAAGACATTTATTGCTCATGACATCTTCAGGCATCATCAAATTCCTCCACCAGTGTCTCAAAAATCAGGAGGACCTTCTAGTAGTGGTCAGGTAAAGATAGATGAGAAGGCCAAAGAGACTAGAGCTACTGAGGTGCCCGGGACCTACATTACATACCAGAGGGACACAAGGAAATTGTTTGCAACTGATAGGCAAGTGTTTGCTCCACAGGATGTAGAAGGGACCTTGCCTTCTTCATCAACTCATAGGAAAATGTTTGCTCCACAGGATGTGGAAGGGACCTTGCCTTCTTCATCAACTCATAGGTAAATGCTTGCTCCATAGGGTGTGGAAAGGGCTTTGCCTTCTTCATCAACACAACAGGAACAGGAGCAAAATCTGCACAAAGGGAAAGAAAAGATGTCAGAGGAAGAGGGAGACTTTGATTTGACAGAGCATGATGAGACGAAGCAGCATTATACTCATCATGGCATGGAAACAATTGATTTAGAGGCTCAAGATGAAGAAATAATAAAGGAAATCATCATACAGGAAAAGGAGGCTCAGGTCTGAGAATTGATGGACAATTTGGAGAGAGCCAAGTATGTCATCACATATCTGGAACAAGAGAACAAACATTTGAGTGACAAGAAGGTCCTAAGGAGCTAGAACTCCTCAAGATAAAACGACAAGGTGACAAGGGTGAATCAACTATGCAAAAGGAAGAGGCACCAGTCACTTTGAATCCTATTGAGAAGGAAATTGAGGATGATAGAGAGATTTGGATTGAAAGAGTCAATTTTCACCTAGAGAAGTTGTTGCAGAAGGCCAATAGGGACAACCAGATGATTAGGCACATGGCCTACCACTACAGGACTCGAAACAAAATTTGCAACATGAGGGTCAAATAGATGAAAGCTAGGCTGAGGCGGGCTCTAAAGGGAAAAAAAGAGGAGGATAGGCTTAGGTTTCTTGCTAAAGCTTCCTTGGCTCATCAAGATGCTTGATGATGGTACTGCTCACCAATTTTGGTCAGGTTTGGAGGAGATTTTGTCTTTTGCAAATTTTGGAAATTGCACACACAGAAAATCTGGCTCAACGCGAAGCGCCACTGGCGCGCTTTCCATAGGGGCACCCAATGGACAAATGGCTTGCTTTTTTGGATTCAAAGCAATGAGTACATGCACACTATGGATTTTCTAAGTTTTTGGGGCAGAACTAGTCCACCAAAAAGTCAAAAAACACCCTAAAAATGACCTTTCTGCCACTTTTTGGACACACAGAAGCAATCTTTGGAGAATCAACATTTGAGGGGTCAAATGAGTTTCAAATGAAGATATTCCAGGTGTTTTGGAAAGTAGACGTGAAGATATTTCCAATGAGCTATAATGAGCTCAATTTGGATGTCAGGAAGGCCTCCAAAAGGGACCTTAAAGTGGCGTTGTGCGTAGGACAAATTTTGCACAGGATGACCATTTTACTGTGTTTTGACTGTGCTCGTTGATTTTTTCTCATGGAGGATGTTTTACTACTGTAAATGATGACTTGGCATGTAAATATTATGGATAATTAGTAGTAGAGGGTAGATTCATTAGATTAAAAGTCAATTTGAGCACAAATGAATCAATTTTCTCACTTTCAGAGGCAAGTTGTTAGGATGCCTATATTCCAATTTCTTGTTAAGTGTTGGTTAGATTAGCTCCTCATCTTAGGGATTCGACTCATGAGGATGGGAGGATGTTGAAACAATGCCTATACCTTCTTCTTCTTTCTCGTTGTAAAGGGTTGGACTCAGCTGGATGGTTATGCCTTGATGATACATCATTTTGTAGCAGTTTAACAGGAGATTAATAAAAATTGCAGCTATTTCTTTGGGATCCATGTGGTATGGAGTTTTAGTTTAGTTTATTCTCTTGTGATCATATGTTAATATGTTTTGTGTACTTCATTAATCATTTCATTGTTTCTAAGTGAATGTTTTCAAGTTGATAGGTAGAATTCATAACATCACTGCTCTGCTTTGGGGAAATATTCACCATTATATGTTTTCTAAAATTTAGGAAGGATCCACGGTAATCACTTGCTATTGCTAGCTCTTCACCAGCCTTAAAAAACCTCACCCATCAAGCCCTAGAGTGATAAGCCTTATACCTACCTTGTCCCATTGAACACCCTGTAATTTGAACACCCTCTTCCTGATCCAACAAAACCCCTTCAAAATCAAATCAAACCTTGTGCTACTATACCTAGCCTAATATCCTTTTCTTGATCCAGTCATCTTCGCTGAGATCCTTACGGAGAGAGTCCTCTCTCGGCCTAGTAGGGCTAACTACTTGGCTAAGCGTGGTTTGTGGTTACCCTAGCATTGCCTTCCTTCAGCGTGAGGTTTAATCCAGGTGATAACATATTGGCGACCATACCAGGTAGCTAAAGATTAATCACCTCGGTAATATCTTTCATTTGAATTATTAAGCTTGTGGATGATGAGTTTTAGAATTTACTAGGTTGAATTGGAAATTTGTAAAGCAATATACAAAATCTCAAAATTGAGCATACTAGCTTCGCGAAAGTACACCAGATCCAATCCAGATCCAAATCCTCCAACCATTGTCAGTGATCCTGGTAAAATTGGGCAGAAATCTAAGAAAGCTACAGAGAAATTCAGTGTAGCAGAAGAATAATCAAGTGAAGTTTTAATTCCTCGTGTTCATTCACTCCCAGAAAGGTTAGACACTCTGCAAGATATTGAGTTTGATGTTCATTTTGATCAATGTCTATTTTGCAGTAAATCTTTGAGTTGGATTGATCAAATAGTTGTTGATTCCTCTATATCTCTTAAATACCCCGTCGAAGACTTCTTTACACAAAGTAAATTAGGGTCACAACTTATTCATGCTCTCGATCAGTTGTAGAACCTTTCTTCAAACATAGACACTTAGGTGAAAAATAGGCCATCTTTTAATTTTTGAAATAGCTCCTTTACATCTACTGCATCTCAAACAATTCTTTACCCACTGCTTTCATATTTATAGATAGTTCATACTACTCCAACTGTTGTTAATTCCTCTTTGAATATACCAAGTACTCCAATCCTTGCTTTAAATCCACCTCCCCCACCTTGTGTTATGGTTGCCCGATATGCACCCCTTGTTTTACCTCAGAATATGGGTGCCATGCCCACTGATTATCAAACCAAAATACCTTTCTTTGATGCCACTCAAACCATTACAACTTAGCAACATGTAGATAAAATGAATGATTTCTTTGACCTCCATGAAGTAGAAATTGAAGATGTGACGATGAGGTTGTTTGTAGAAAGCTTTGGAGGTGATATTTAGAAATGGTTCAAAGCCTTACCGGCAGCTTCTATCACCACTTTACCAATCCCCCATAGGCAGTTCTTGGATCGACGGGAGGTGAAGAAGAATCCACTTCAGATTTTGTCCAAGTATGAGAACATCAAAAGAAATGTTGGCGAGAGTGTGCAAGACTATTGTGTGAGGTTTAATGCAGTATACAATGCTATTCCCGCAAACATTAAACCATCAGAGGGATTGGCTTTGCTCAAGTTTCCAGACGGTTTCGATACCGAAATGGCATATCAGTTGCGGGAATGTGATCCTACAACACTAGAAGACATGCAAAAGAATGTTGTTATTGTAGAAGCAAACTTGTGGCCAAAAGAGAAAGAATGAGATCCGAGAAAAGAGTGAGCATGAAAGAAGAATTATCTACTTCAGATGTAAAGATGGATACACTGATTTGAACAGTGGAAAGGATGGTTGATTGATTATCCATCACAGATAGACCTGAGCCTCAAATCAAGAATCCAAATTTTAGAGGACAAGAGCAGCCCCAATTCCAAATCAAGCAGAGAGAACAAAAATCACCAGAGCAACCAACACAACAACAACAGTAGATCAAAACTCCCTTATATAAGAATTATGTTCAAGGACTGGAAGAAGAAGATGAGGACGATCTGGTAATTGAAACAAATCACTTTTTCACGGTTGGTGGTATGCCCATATTTCTGACCGAGGATGAAGAATACGTAGAAGTTATAGACGTTCAAAGGGATGAGGATTACATCTTAGAAAATGATGTGGTTTTGGAGGCTGAATCTGATGATGAATAGCATGGTTATATGAATGCTTTGACTACACAGTAGAGGCAGTACTCTTTAAGGAGCAGAGATGTACCGGTCAATCCCATTCAGAAAAGAAAGGATGTGAAATCAAAGAATGATTCCTCAAATATTTAGAAGAAAGGCAAAGAGCTTGCTGATCCAAATCCTAGCAAGGTACCATCAACAAGTGCTGATGCAAATGAGAAGAACAATCAGCAAAAAATAGTGCAATGAAAGAGAAAATAGATAATAGGGACATTGGTGTCAAAGAGGTCGAGAAAGTTTCATCCTTTAATTTAGAAAGTGAAATTGCTAAATTAAAAGTGTCCATTCCTTTGACTGAGCTTGTTAAGAATAGAAACTATAAACACCATGTATCTAGAATATTGCAATAGATCCTTTGTCTGACATAGTGAATGTCGAGGATGATAATCCTGAACTCATTTTTGGTCCATGCATAGAAGGTCAGCCTAAAGATAGCAAAGTCCCCTCCTTTTATCTGAGTCTTAGACTGCATGAGTATATTCTCCATAATGCCATGTTAGATTCCGGAGCTTCCCATAAATTGATTCCCAAAGCCATTATGGAAAAGTTGGGCCTGGATGTCACCCGAAAATATCATGATTTGTACTCATTTGACTCTGGTAGAGTTCATTGCATTGGTATCATCAAAGATTTGGTGGTTTCTTTAGATCAAATCCCAACCAAAAATGTCTTGATGGATGTGGTAGTTGTTGATATGCCACCACGATTTTCTATGCTCTTATCTAGATCGTGGGGAGCTAAACTCAAAGGAACTATACAACTTGATTCTCCTATGCTACAATCCCTGTTTTTGGTCAATTGAGGAAGTTGTACTGGGAAAAGAAAATGAACTAGATGATCACTAGTAAAGAGAAGCTTGTGAATCATCCGATAAATGCTGTACATACTGATTTAGCTTCTTTTGTTTTGTACTGTGATAGTGGATTGAATGATGTAGATATTCAACTTGTAGAAGTAGGTGATGTACTAGAAATTTCCGAGAATTTTAGAGCAGTTCTTAATCAAGAAAAAGAAAAAATAGCAATTTCTTATGAGCAACTTACACAACAACAAAAGATCAGTGAAGAGCAAAAAAATGAAGTAATCATCAAAGGTAAGGTTGAGAAAGAAACAAAATTCTAGCATCTAGAAGCTGAAACCAGCGTTTGGAGCATGAACTTGGGTGGTGCTGTGGGTAAAGATGGTGTTGGTATTGGAATTTGGATTCGGAGCCCTGCTTTCCATCTTGCCAAAGTCCCAAGTAATGTTAGAGTATGTTCCTACAAGTTAGCTTTTGATTGCTCTAATAATGGAGCAGAGTATGAGGCATTGATTACAATTCTAATTTTTTTGAAGAAATTGGGCATGAAAAGGATTTCTGTTTATGGTGATTCAGAGCTGGTGATTAAACAAGTAAAAGGAGAATATAAAGAAAAGCACCTGTGGATGAGAGCCTATAGAAATGCAGTTCTGGATATTTTGAAGATGTTTCTGGAATACACCTTGACAGCGGTACCCCAAAGTCAAAACATCATTACAACGTCACTCTTCACTATAGCCAACAATTTGAAGAATCCAATGAATTCTAGAAATAAATTTGAAATTCATGTCAAACATAGGCCTATTGTTCCTTACAATTTGAGGTATTGGCAAGTTTTTTTGGATGACAATGAAATTAATGCCTTTTTGCAGAATGAAGGAAAGTTTAAGAATGCTTTCATTGATGATGTTTGTGATTCCGATGAACAAGATATTGAGGTAAATCAGATGGAGGTTTTATAGCTAAAGGATAATATTATTCTTAGGGGTCTCATACCTTTAGAGGAGCTCTTTGATCAAGATGATGTGGCGAGAAAACCGACCTTGGTTCCTACGGACAAAGGAGTTGAAGATGTAAATCTTGGAACAACTGACCAGCCCAAGCTGGTAAAGTTATCAAAAACATTGTCTTCCGAAACAAAGGCTAAGTATGTTAAGTTACTTTCTGATTTTTTTGATGTTTTTGCTTGGGATTATTCAGATTTGAAAGTGTATGACAAGAATATCATGCAACATACTATTCCTATCAAGACGGATCAAAAACTGTTTAGACAAAATTTGAGAAGAATCAATTCAAAGCCATTGCCATCCATCGAAAAAGAGGTAAATAGATTGTTTAAAGCTGGCATCATTGTTCCAATTAGATTTTCTGATTGGATTTCAAATTTGGTCCCGGTTCGAAAGAAGATTGGAGATATAAGGTCGTGCATAGATTTCTGGAACCTCAATAGAGTGTCCTTAAAGGATACTTACCCTCTTCCTAAGATGGACCATATTCTACAAAGAGTAGTTGGAACATCATGGATGTGACTACTAGATGGCTACTCAGGCTATAATCAGATCTTGGTGCATGAAAGAAACCAAGACAAAACTGCCTTCACAACACCATGGGGAAATTTTCAGTATGCCAAGATGCCATTTGGGTTGAAGAATGCTGGAGCCACTTTTCAGCAGGCGATGGACATAGCTTTTGCTAATGAGAATGATGTTTTCTTGGTAGTCTATTTAGATGATTTGACGGTATTTTCTAGTTTTGATGATGAGCATTTGCACCACTTAAGGATTGTTTTTTAGAAATGTAGGAAGTTCTGGATTTCTCTAAACCTGAAAAAGAGTCTTTTTTCCATGGAAGAAGGTAAAATCCTTGGTCATATAATTTCTAAAGATGGTATTCACATTGATGCTTCAAGGGTGGAGGCAATCCAACAAATAGACTTTTCGCGCAATAAAAAGGAGATTCAAGCTTTCAATGGTAAGATTAATTTCTTACGCAGATTTATACCAAATTTGGCTGACCATTTATGTGAATTAACTAATATGTTGAAGAAGGAAAACACTGTGAAATGGACCGAGGATGCCATGAAATCATTCTACTTGGTAAAGTTTGCGTTGACCACAACCCCAGTTTTGACCAGTCCAGATCATACTCATGATTTTATTATATTTTCATTTGCGTCTGAGCACACTATGGTTGCGGTGTTGATGAAAAAGAGGGATTAGGTGGAGAAACCCATTGATTTTTTTAGTAGGAAGATTAGAGATGATGCCTTGCATTACAATATCATTGAAAAACAAGCTCTAGCTCTTATAAAAGCATTGAAGGATTTCAGAGTATACATTCTACATTCACATACCATAGCATATGTTCCTAATGCAGCCATCAAGGATGTTCTCATGCAAACTCATTCGGAGGGAAGAAGAGGTAAGTGGATAGAAGCAATGTTGGAGTATGATCTTGAGATTAAGCCTACCAAACTAATCAAAGGACAAGGCTTCGAAAAACTGATGGCTGAATCAAATTTTCACGCTCTAGACATAAATCTCATTGCAGCAATGTCAGATGACGAAGATGGTGGCTCACTCATTCAAGTATCAGAAATGTTTCTCAAATCGCCTTGGTATTCTGATATAGTTTATGTTCTTCAACATCTTTTGCCACCTCCTGGAATTTCAAGAAGTAAAGGTAGATCACTAAAACTAAAGTCTGCAAATTTTTTCATTTCAAATAGTGCTTTCTATTGGAAAGAACTGGGAGGGGTTCTTCTTAATTATGTGGTTGAAGATGAAGCTCAACAGATGATGAATGATTTTTATTAAAGTGATTGTGGTGGTCATTTGTTTTGGAAAATAACAGCTAACAATGTGTTGAGAGCAGGATATTATTAGCCAACTTTGTTTTCAGATTTATATAAGATAGTTACGAGCTGCCATGAATGCCAAGCTTTTCAAGGAAAAAGGAAGTTGCTCCCTCTTCCTCTGAAGCCAGTTGAAGTAAATGCATCTTTCCAGCAGTGGGGACTTGATTTCATAGGAGAAACCCATCCTACGTCATCAACGCAACACAGATGGATTTTGACAACAACCGATTACTTCACCAAGTGGATTGAGGCCATTTCGACAAGGAAAGCCACGGACAGGGTAATTATCCAATTTTTAGAATCTAATATCTCGTCTCATTTTGGTTTCCCTCGCAAGATTATAACAGATAATGCAACATCATTTAAGTCAAAGAGGATGGTCGAGTTTTGCAACAAGTACAATATTACATTGGGTCACTCCATGACATACTACTTGTAGGGAAATGGATTGGCTGAGTCATCAAATAAATCCTTGGTGAACATTATCAAGAAAATGTTGGAGGCAAACAAGAAGAATTGGCATTGAAAACTTGTTAATGCCTTGTGGGCCAACAGAGTGAGTAGCAAGAAATCAATAGGTATGTCACCTTTTGAGTTGGTTTATGGTACTCATACGGTATTTCCCACATCACTTGTAGTTCCGGTCATGAGATTATTACAGGAAGCCAACAACGAAGAGGATGATATTCAACGTAGAATTAATCAAATGATTCACCTTCAGAAAACAAGGGAAGAGGTTTCCCAAAATACTTTCTGGTTTCAAGAGAAGATAAAGAAAATTTATGACTGCAAAACCAAGGCAGAAAAGTTTCAGCTGGAAGATGTAGTGCTGCGATGGGATGCATGAAATGAAGAAAAAGGAAAGCATGGTAAGTTTGACAATTTGTGGAAAGGGCCGTATAAGATCTCAGCCTATCGAGGACAAAATGCATTTTTGTTAAAGGAAGTGGATGGTCAAGAGTGCTCAGGAGGACTAGTGAATAGTAGGATCCTGAAACACTACTACTTTTGATATTGTTCCCTAAAGTTTCTTCACCGTCATTGTATATACCGGTTTACTTTTCCTTGCAAGATTTCAAGTACACTATCATCTGAGCTTCGGGCCCGAAGTGAAGGCTATAAAGCTTGAATGATTTGTGTCGAATTTGGTTGATTTTGTTTTGAGTCAAGCTTATTTTCAGTTGTGAGTCAATTTCCAGTTTGTATTGAGTCATTATTCTTTAAAATTGTAAAAAAAGGGTTTTTTTTTTTTGTCTTGGTCTTCTGTTTGTTTGACCGTATTGGCCCAATCAACTAGGCACTTGGTCTACTATGTTCTTGACACCTCCAAGGAGCTTCCATCCCTAATAAGGCCAATGTTAGTGTTAGTATTTGCATACTTCCATCAGGGATCAAATTGTCTCTTTTCATTTTCATTTTAGGGGGTCCCATAATGAATTTTTTACATCATTTCATTAGGTCTTGTCAAGTTGATCCGTTGATGGTTGTTTTCTCTTCAGAAAAATCTAATTTATGCCTCATAAAGTATACTTGCTAACCCATCTTCAGGTTGTGTTCAGTCATGGTTTCATGGTCAAAATGAAATCATGTTTTCATTAGGTCTTAGGGTTTCATTTCCAAGGTCAAGGGCATGATTTAAAGGTGTAAATAAAAGGCAGCAAGGGAATGAGGATGATAAATAAATCAAGAATGATTGCTAGTAAGTCATAGTCACTATATGATTATCTTTTCAACTAATGTATTTTTCACCTCAAAAAACATGTTTTTGAGGTGAAAACAGAGTATTTTGAGTTAATTCGTATTTCTTATGTAATTCTATGTCACTTTATGTAATAAATGATCCCGGCTAAACCAATGCATCTCTCCTTGCTACAAGACAAAGAAACACTGCAAAATTAGTTCAAATTGAGCATCATCCACTTGAAAAGGAACAAAGAATAAAAGCCATTAAAAACAAAGATTTGAAAAAGGTCAAGAAACATTAGAAAGTGGGTTTTTCTAGTGAAAAATCAAAGTCTACTCCTATATAAGGTGTCACATTTCATTTTCAAGTTCATCATTCTCATTTGGCAAAGAAGGAGTCAAAAAGTGAAGAAAAGAGGAGAAGTTGAGCGAGTTTTGGGCCAAGGAGAAGTGGCACCGCGCTTCTGGAGTTTTTCGCTGTGCATTTCAGGCAGTGTAGGTGGCACTGTGCATTCGGGGGTGGCGCTGCGTGTAGGGCATTTCTAGCAGTGTAAAATAACACTGCACTACGTGTTCAGGAGGGCATTGCTCATTGAGAAACAAGGACCAAAAGAGCCTCTAACTTCATAAAAACTTCCAAAATCACCCTCATCCCTCAAACGAGTAAGTGCCCTCACCATACCTCATCATTGATTTGCAATTGAAGTGTTTGCAGGTAATTTACCATGACAATGTAAAACCCTAGATTCTCCCCTAGTTATGCCTAAAACCATAACCCCTATTATTCCTCCCACCATCTATTACTAAAGCCCTAAAACTCTCCCCTATATCACTCCCTAACATTCTATACCCCCTTGTCCTTCATCCCACACACTATACTTCAAAAAAGGACCCAAGCCCCTCTCCCTCATTTTCATGATTCCTACCCTCTCATTCATTTTATAGCCCACCAAACACCTCACAAGGTCATTTCCCATTCCCTTATTCCTAATCACTCTTGCTCACTCCCTTCATCCCTTTTCTAGGAGTGCACAACCTCAAAATTTGCAAACATGGACAAAGAAGATAAAGACTATGAGGAGGAGGAAAGCACTGGCAGTGACAGTTCGAAAGATAAACCTCAACATCAGAGAAAACCACACAAGGGAGGAAAAATTATTAAGGAAGAGCCATTAAACCTCAGAGAATTGTAGGCCTCTCAGTTGGCTGTCACTCATTTCAGACATCTAGTGTGCTATGAGTTCTGTGAGCAGATAGAGAGAGTTCAACACCACCTTGAGCTCACCAGGATTTTTGTAGCCAATCTTCAGGACAACAAGGTGACTCTTGCTGGGGTGACATTTACAGTTTCACCTTCCATTATTGCGGATGCAACTAGGATTCCAAATGTATGGGAGAAGTGTTACAAGGCACAGGTCCTGGATGAACACTATTATGAGCCTTATATCAAACCCAGGTACATAAATGAGGTGAAAATGATTTTTCCTTTTAGATTTCTTGAAGACAAGTATGCCACCATGATAAAAATCATCATGAAATATTTCACTTGTGAGGGCAAATTTTCCAGACTGTACACCTATCAAATCAGGCTTCTGAAGCATTTTACCAGGGTGAGGATGTTAAACATCCCTTATTTCTTGTTTAGGAATATTGAGAAGATGGCCCACTTTGTGCAGAAAAAGACATACCCTCAGCAGATGAGTAGTCTTTATCATTATTCCCTGATCAAGATGATTGTGCTTCATCATCTTAGCCTCCTCAACATCTCTTGGGAGACATTTATTGCTCATGACATCTTTAAGGGTCCTCAAATTCCTCCACCAGTGTCTCAAGAATCAGGAGGACCTTCTAGAAGTGCTCAGGCAAAGATAGATGAGAAGGCCAAAGGGACTAGAGCTACTGAGGTGCTAGGACCTACATGACATGCGAGAGGGGCACAAGGAAATTGTTTGCAGTTGATAGGCAAGTGTTTGCTCCATAGGATGTGGAAGGGAACTTGCCTTCTTCATCAACTCATAAGCAAATGTTTTCTCCATAGGATGTGGAAGGGACTTTGCCTTCTTCATCAACTCATAGGCAAATGCTTGCTCCACAGGGTGTGGAAGGGGATTTGCCTTCTTCATCAACACAATAGGAACAGGTGCAACATCTGCACAATGGGAAAGAAAAGATGCTAGAGGAAAGTTTTGATGATAAGGAGGAAGAGAGCTAGTTTTATTTGATATAGCATGATGAGCCGGAGCAACATTATACTCATCATGGCATGGAAACAATTGACTTAGAGGATCAGAATGAAGAAACAATAAAAGACATCATCATATCGGAAAAGGAGGCTCAGGTCCAAGTGTTGATGGACAATTTGGAGAGAGCCAAGTCTGTCATCAGATATCTGGAACAAGAGAACAAGCAGTTGAGTGACAAGCAGGTCCTGATGGAGTTGGAACTTCTCAAGATAAAACGACAAGGTGACAAGGATCCATGGTAATCACATGCTCTTCCTAGCTCCTCACCAGTATTAAAACACCTCACCCATCAAGCCCTAGAGTGATAAGCCTCATACCTACCTTGCCCCATTGAACACTCTACAATTTTGACCTAATTCCCTTGCCCTAAATATCTGGCTCCTCTTGATCCAACAAAACCCATTCAAGATCAAATCAAACCTTGTGCTACTATACCTAGCCTAATATCCTTTTCCTGATCCAGTCATCTTCGCTGAGATCCTTACGGAGAGAGCCCTCTCCCGGCCTAGTAGAGCTAGCTACTTGGCTAAGCGTGGTTTGTGGTTACCCTGGCATTACCTTCCTTCAGCCTGAGGTTCAATCCATGTGATAACATAGTGGCGACCATACTAGGGAGCCAAAGATTAATCACCCTGGTAATATCTTTCATTTGAATTCTTAAGCTTGTGGATGATGAGTTTTAGAATTTACTAGGCTGAATTGGAAAGTTGTAAAGCAATATACAAAATTTCAAAATTGATCATACTGGCTTCATGAAAGTACACCAGATCCAATCCATATCTGAATCCTCCAACCATTGTTAGTGATCCTGATAAAATTGGGTGGAAATCTAAGAAAGCTGCAGAGTAATTCAGTGTAGCAGAAGAACAATCAAGTGAAGTTTTCATTCCTCATGTTCATTCACTCCTGGAAAGGTTAGACACACTGCAAGATATTGAATTTGATGTTCATTTTGATCAAAGTCTATTTCATAGTAAATCTTTGAGTTGGATTGATCAAATAGTTATTGAGTCCTTTATATCTCTTGAATACCCTGTCGAAGACTTGTTTACACAAAGTAAATTAGGGTCACAACTTATTCATGCCCTTGATCAGTTGCAGAACCTTTCTTCAAACGTAGACACTTGAGTGAAAAATATGCCATCTTTTAATTTTCAAAATAGCTCCTTTACATCTACTGCATCTCAAACAATTCCTTACCCACTTCTTTCATCTTTACAGATAGTTCATACTACTCCAGCTGTTGTTAATTCCCCTTTGAATATACTAAGTACCCCAATCCTTGCTTTAAATCCACCTCCCCCACCTCGTGTTATGGCTGCCCGATATGCACCCCTTGTTTTACCTCAGAATCTGGGTGCCATGCCCGCTGATTATCAAACCAAAATATCTTTCTTTGATGCCACTCAAACCATTACAACTCAGCAACCTGTAGATAAAATGAATGATTTCTTTGACCTCCATGAAGTAGAAATTGAAGATGTGACGACGAGGTTTTTTGTAGAAATCTTTGGAGGTGAAGTTCGGAAATGGTTCAGAGCCTTACCAGCAGCTTCTATCACCACTTTACCAATCCTCCATAGGCAATTCCTAGATCGATGGGAGGTGAAGAAGAATCCACTTCAGATTTTGTCCAAGTATGAGAACATCAAAAGAAATGTTGGCGAGAGTGTGCAAGACTATTGTGTGAGGTTTAATGCAGTATACAATGCTATTCCTGCAAACATTAAACCACCAAAGGGATTAGGTTTGCTCAAGTTTCCAGATGGTTTCAATACTTATATGGCATATCAATTGCGGGAACGTGATCCTACAACACTAGAAGACATGCAAAAGAATGCTGTGAGTATAGAAGCAAACTTGTTGGCCAAAAGAGAAAGAATGAGATCCGAGAAAGAGTGAGTATGAAAGAAGAAGCATCTACTTCAGATGTAAAGATGGATACACTGATTCGAACAGTGGAAAAGATGGTTGACCGGTTATCCATCACAGATAGACTTGAACCTCAAATCCAGAATCCAAATTTTAGAGGACAACAACAGCCCCAATTTTGAATCAAGCAGATAGAACAAAAGGCACCAGAGCAACCATCACAACAACAACAACATATTAGAACTTCCATATAGCAGAATTATGTTCAAGGAATGGAAGAAGAAGATGAGGATGATCCAGAAATTGAAACAAATCAATTTTTCATTGCTGATGGTATGCCCATATTTCTGATCGAAGATGAAGAATACATAGAAGTTCTAGACATTCAAAGGGATGAGGATTACAGCTTAGCAAATGATGTGGTTTTGGAGGCTGAATCTAATGATTATCAACGTGGTTATATGAATGCTTTGACTGCACAGCAGATGCAATACTCTTTAAGGAGCAGAGATGTACCAGTCAATCCCATTTGAAAAATAAAGGATGTGCAATCAAAGAATGATACCTCAAACATTCAGAAGAAAGGCAAAGATCTTGCTGATCTGAATCGAGCAAGGTACCATCAACAAGTGCCGCTGCAAACGAGAAGAACAATCAGCAAAAAGATAGTGCAACTAAAGAGCAAACAGATAAGAGGGACATTGGTGTCAAAGAGGTAGAGGAAGATTCATCCTTTAATTTAGAAAGTGAAATTGCTAAATTAAAAGTGTCCATTCCTTTGAATGAGTTTGTTAAGAATAACAACTATAAACACAATGTATCTAGAATATTGCAAATAGATCCTTTGTCTAACATGGTGAATGTCGAGGATGATCATCCTGGACTTATTTTTGGTCCATGCATAGAAGGCCAGCCTGAAGATAGTGAAGTCCCCCCTTATATCCGAGTCTTAGATTGCATAATTATATTCTCCATAATGCCATTTTAGATTCCAGAGCTTCCCGTAATTTGATTCCCAAAGCCATTATGGAAAATTTGGACCTGGATATCACCGGGAAATATCATGATTTGTACTCGTTTGATTTTGGTAGAGTTTGTTGCATTGGTCTCATCAAAGATTTGGTGGTTTCTTTAGATCAAATCCCAGCCGAAAATGACTTGATGGATGTGGTAGTTGCTGATATACCACCATGATTTGGTATGCTCTTATCTAGATCGTGGGGAGATAAATTCAAAGGAACTTTACAACTTGACTTCTCTTATTCTACAATCCATATTTTCAGTCAATTGAGGAAGTTGTACCAGGAAAAGAAAATGAAGTATATGATCACTAGTAAAGAGAAGCCTGTGAATCATCTGATAAATGCTGTACATACTGATTTAGAGTCTTTTGTTTTGTACTCTGATAGTGGATTGAATGATGTAGATATTTAGCTTGTAGAAGTAGATGATGTACTAGAAATTTCCGAGAATTTTAGAGCAGTTCTTAATCAAGAAATGAAAAAATAGCAATTTCTTCTGAGAAGCTTACATAGCAGCAAAATATCAATGAAGAGCAGAAAAATGAAGTAATCAGTGAAGGTAAGGTTGAGAAAAAACAGAATTCCAACATCTAGAAGATGAAACCGACCTTTGGGGCATGAACTTTGATGATGCTGTGGGTAAAGACGGTGTTGGTATTGGAATTTGGATTTGGAGCCTTGTTTTCCAACCTGCCAAAGTCCCAAGTAATGTTAGAGTATGTTCCTTCAAGTTAGCTTTTGATTGCTCTAATAATGAAGCGTGTTGAAAAGTGTGCAACAAGAAATGCTTGTTGAGAATGCAACAAGATGATGGAGCTTAGTGGAAAGGATTCGCCTTCACTAAGTGGTCCCGCAGGCAAGTTTTGGCGTAAAGTTTATTTTTAGATATGTGGATCATGGTCTATGAGTTGCAGGATGTTGTTTATGGATGATTGGTCATGTTGGTAAAAATAGATGGACTTCTATTTTTAGACATATGGGCGGAGTCTATTTTTAGACTGCTGTCTAAATATAGAACAGTTGAATATTATTAGCTCTTAATAATATTTGGACTATAAACATTATCTTATTCTCTTGGAGCACTTCAGTTCAAGCTACGGATGTGGCACATGCAGCTGCCAGAAGGAAATACGTGGTTCCTATGGATTAACTTGAGCTATTGCATCGAGGACTTCAGTTAGGACTTCAGTGATTGAGTTCTGTGGAGTTGGATCAGGAGTTGATGGAGTTGTGTTCAATTTGACTTAGTTGAACTAGTTGTAGTTAGTCTAACTAGAAAATAGACTAATTTTGAGTGGTGTGAATTAGTTATTAATTAATTCACTAATTATTAACTCATAAAGCAACTGAAGAATACATCAGTTAACTCAGTGCATGGACAGTTCAGTGGAGCCAAGTGTTAGAGGTGAGTGAAAGGGCAAGACAACTGTCAGTTGTGACTATAGTTGTGCATG
>APFE031081087.1:13572-27768 GCA_000404065.3 Pinus taeda | reverse complement strand
TTTGTTAGGTATAAGCATATGCACATTATTTTCTAATGTTTAACCACAAATTCACTTAAAAGGCTTAGAAATAATAAATATTGGAAAAACATAAAGGTAGCCCAATGACAATGAAAGTGGGATGAATGTGGTGACATAGTAGTGAAATGGAGGTGAAATGGAGGTGATATAATGGACATAATAGTGAAAGTGTAATGGAAATGAATGACATTTTCAAGACTCAACAGTACCCTGGAGTCAAAACATCATTGCAGATTCACTCGCCACTGCAGCTAAAAATTTGAACATTCCAATGGATTCTAGCAATATATTTGAAATTCATGTCAAACATAGGCCTACTGTTCTTGATAATTTGAGGTATTGACAAATTTTTTGGGATGACAATGAAATTAATGCCTTTTTGTAGAATGAAGGAAAGTTTAAGAATGTTTTTATTGATGATGTTTGTGATTCCGATGAACAAGATATCGAGGTAAATCAGATGGAGGTTTTACAACTAAAGGATAATATTATTCCTAGAGGTCTCATAACTTTAGAGGAGCTCTTTGATTAAGATGTTGTGGTGAGAAAACCGATCTTGGTTTCTACAGACAAAGGAGTTGAAGATGTAAATCTTGGAACAACTGACCAGCCCAAGCTTGTAAAGTTATCAAAAACATTGTCTCCCGAAACAAAGGCTAAGTATGTTAAGTTACTTTATGAATTTTCTGATGTTTTTGCGTGGGATTATTCAGATTTGAAAGTGTATGACAAGAATATCATTCAACGTACTATTCCTATCAAAAACCTTTTAGAAAAAAGTTGAGAAGAATCAATCCAAAGCTGCTGCCATCCATCGAGAAAGAGATAAATAAATTGTTTGAAGCTGGCATCATTGTTCCAATTAGATTTTCTGATTGGATTTTAAATTTGGTCCCAGTACAAAAGAATACTAGAGAGATAAGGTTGTGCATAGATTTCTGGAACTTCAACAAAGTGTCCTTAAAGGATAATTATCCTCTTCCTAATATGGACCATATTCTGTAAAGAGTAGTTGGAGCATCACGGATGTCACTACTAGATGGCTACTTGGGCTATAATCAGATCTTGGTGCATGAAAGACACCAAGACAAAACTGCCTTCACAACACCATGGGGAACTTTTTAGTATGCCAAGATGCCATTTGGGTTGATGAATGCCAGAGCCACTTTTCAACAAGCGATGGACGTAGCTTTTACTAATGAGAAGGATGTTTTCTTGGTAGTATATTTAGATGATTTGACGATATTTTTTGGTTCTGATGATGAGCATTTGCACCACTTAAGGATTGTTTTTCAGAAATGTAGGAAGTTCGGGATTTCTCTAAACCCAAAAAAGAGTCTTTTTTCCATGGAAGAAGGTAAACTCCTTGGTCATATAATTTCTAAAGATAGTATTCGCATTGATCCTTCAAGGGTGGAGGCAATCCAGCAGATAGACTTTCTGCACAACAAAAAGGAGATTCAAGCTTTCAATGGTAAGATGCATTTCTTATGCAGATTTATACCAAATTTGGTTGAGCAGTTACGTGAATTAACTAATATGTTGAAGAAGGACAACACTGTGAAATGGACCGAGGATGCCATGAAATCGTTTAACTTGGTAAAGTTTGCTTTGACCACAATCCCATTTTTGATGAGTCCTGATTATACTTATGATTTTATTATATTTTCATTTGCGTCTGAGCACACTATGGTTGCGGTGTTGATGCAAAAGATGGATTAGGTGGAGCAACCCATTGCTTTTTTTAGTAGGAATATTAGAGATGCTGCCTTGCATTACAATATCATTGAAAAACAAGCTCTAGCTCTTATAAAAGAATTAAAGGATTTCAGATTATACATTCTGCATTCACATACCATAGCATATGTTCGTAATGCAGCAGTCAAGGATGTTCTCATGCAAACTGATTTGGAGGGAAGAAGAGGTAAGTGGATAGAAGCAATGTTGGAGTATGATCTTGATATTAAGCCTACCAAACTGATCAAAGGACAAGGCTTGGCAAAGTTGATGGCTGAATCAAATTCGCATGCTCTAGATATAAATATCATTGCAGCAATGTGAAATGGTGAAGATGGTGGCTCACTCATTCAAGTATCAGAAATGTTTCTCAAATCGCCTTGGTATTTCGATACAGTTTATGTTCTTCAGCATCTTTCGCCACCTCCTGGAATGTCAAGAAGTAAAGGTAGATCACTAAAACTAAAGTCTGCAAAATTTTGCAGTTCAAATAGTGCTCTCTATTGGAAAGATCCAGGAGGGGTTCTTCTTAATTGTTTGGTTGAAGATGAAGCTCAACAGGTGATGAATGATTTTCATAAAGGTGATTGTGGCGGTCATTTGTTTTGGAAAACAACAACTAACAAAGTGTTGAGAGCAGGATATTATTGGCCAACTTTGTTTTCAGATTTATATAAGACAGTTATGAGCTGCCATGAATGCCAAGTTTTTCAAGGAAAAAGGAAGTTGCTCTCTCTTCCTCTGAAGCCAGTTGAAGTAAATGCACCTTTCCAGCAGTGGGGACTTGATTTCATAGGAGAAATCCATCCTACATCATCAGCACAACAGAGATGGCTTTTGACAGCTACTGGTTACTTCACCAAGTGGATTGAGGCCATTTCGACAAGGTAAGCCACAAACACTATAATTATCCAATTTGTAGAATCTAATATCTTGTCTCATTTTGGTTTCCCTCACAAGATTATAACAAATAATGCAACAACATTTAAGTAAAAAAGGATGGTTGAGTTTTGCAACAAGTACAATATTACATTGGATCACTCCATGACATACTACCTACAGGGCAATGGATTAGCTGAGTCATCAAATAAATCCTTGTTGAACATTATCAAGAAAATGTTGGAGGCAAACAAGAAGTATTGGCATCGAAAACTTGTTAATGCCTTGTGGGACGACAAAGTAAACAACAAGAAATCAATAGGTATGTCACCTTTTGAGTTGGTTTATGGTACTGATAGGGTATTTCCCACATCACTTGTAGTCCTAGTTATGAGATTATCACAGGAAGCTGGAAAAAAAGAGGATTATATTCAGTGCATAATTAATCAAATGATTCACCTTCAGCAAACAAGGGAAGAGGTTTCCCAAAACACTTTTCAGTTGCAAGAGAAGATAAAGAAAATTTATGACCGCAAAACCAAGGTAGACCAGTTTCAGCTAGAAGATGTAGTGCTGTGATGGGATGCATGAAATGAAGAAAAAGAAAAGCATGGTAAGTTTGACAATCTATGGAAATAATTGTATAAGATCTCAGCCTATCGAGGACATAATGCATTTTTGTTAAAGGAAATGGATGGTCAAGAGTGCTTAGGAGGACCAGTGAAAGGTAGGCTCCTAAAACACCTACCTTTGATGTTGTTCCCTGAAGTTGCTTCACTGTCATTGTATATACCAATTTACTTTTCAAGTAAACTGTCATCTGAGCTTGGGGCCTGAACTGAAGGCTATAAAGCTTGAATGATTTGTGTCAAATTTGGTTGATTTTGTTTTGACTCAAGTATAGAGTGGTTGTGAGTCAGTTTCCAGTTTGTATTGAGTCATTATTCTTTAAAATTGTAAAAAAAAAGGTTTTTTGTTTTGTTTTGTTTTGGTCTTTTGTTTGTTTGGCCGTATTGGCCCAATCAGCTAGGCACTTGGTCTATAGTGTTCTTGACACCTCTAAGGAGCTGCCATCCCCAATAGGGCCAATGTTAGTGTCAGTATCTACATACTTCCATCAGGGATCAAATTTGCTCTTTGCATTTTCATTTTAGGGGGTCCCATATTGAAATTTTTACATCATTTCATTAGGTCATGTCAAGCTGATCCACCGATGGTTGTCTTTGCTTCAGAAAAACTATTTTCTCCCTCATAAAGTATACTTGCTAACCCATCTTCAGGTTGTCTTCAGTCATGGTTTCATGGTCAAAATGAAATCATGTTTTCATTAGGACTTAGGGTTTCATTTCCAAGGTCAAGGGCATGATTTAAAAGGTGTAAATAAAAGGCAACAAGGGGATAAGGATGATAAATAAATCAAGAATGATGGCTAGTAAGTCATAGTCACTATATAATTATCTTTTTAACTAATGTAATTTTCACCTCAAAAAACATGTTTTTGAGGTGAAAACATAGTATTTTGAGTTAATTTCTATTTCTTATGTAATTTTAAGTCACTTTATGTAATAGATGATCCCGGCTGCACCAATGCATCTCTCCTCGCTACAAGACAAAGAAACACTGCAAAAAGCAGTTCAAATTGAGCATTATCCACCTGAAAAGGAACAAAGAAGAAAATGCATTAAAAAGAGAGATTTGAAAAAGGTTAAGAAACATTAGAAAGTGGGTTTTTTCTAGTGAAAAATCAAAATCTACTCCTATATAAGGTGTCACATTTCATTTTCAAGTTCATTATTCTCATTTGGAAAAGGAGTCAAAAAGTGAAGAAAAGAGGAGAAGTTGAGTGAGTTTTGGGCCAGGGAGAAGTGACGTTGCGCTTTTGGAGTTTGGCGGTGCACATTTCAGGTAGTAGAGCTGGTGTTGCACGTAGGGTGTTTTCAACAGTGTAAAATAACATTGCACTACACATTCAAGAGGGCACTGCATGTTCAAGAGGGCACTGTGTGTTGAGCAGCAAGGACCAAAAAATTCTCCAGCTTCATAAAAGCTTCCAAAATCAACCTCTCATCCCTCAAACAAGTAAGTGCCCTCACTATACCTCATCATTGATTTGCAATTGAAGTGTTTGAAGGTAATTTACCATGACAATGTAAAACCCTAGATTCTCCCCTAGTTATGGCTAAAACCCTAACCCCTATTATTCCTCCCACCATCTAATACTAAAGCCCTGAAGCTCTCCCCTATATCACTCCATAACATTCTATACCCCCTTGTCCTTCATTCCACAAGCTATACTTCAAAAAAGGACCCAAGCCCCTCTCCCTCATTTTCATGATTCCTACCCTCCCATTCATTTTCTAGCCCACCAAACACATCACAAGGTCATTTCCCATTTCCTTATTCCTAATCACTCTTTCTCACTCCCTTCATTTCTTTTTTAGGAGTGCACAACCTCAAAATTTTTAAACATGGATAGAGAAGACAAAGACTATGAGGAGGAGGAAAAACTTGGCAGTGAGAGTTTGACAGATTAACCTCGGCATCAGAGAAAACCACACAAGGGAGGAATAATTATCAGGGAAGAGCCATCAAACCTCAGAGAAATGTAGGCCTCTCAGTTGGCTGTCACTTGTTTGAGACATCTAAGGTGATATGAGTTTTGTGAGCAGGTAGAGAGAGTTCAACACCACCCTAAGTTCACAGACTTTTTGTAGCCAATCTTTGGGACAACAAGGTGACTCTTGTTGGGGTGAAATTTATAGTTTCACCTTCCATTATTGCGGATGCAACCAAGATTTAGAATGTAGTGGAGAAGTGGTACAAGGCACAGGACCTGGATGAACACTATTATGAGCCTTATACCAAACCCAGGTACAGAAATGAGGTGAAAAGGATTTTTCCTTTCAAATTTCTTGAAGACAAGTATGCCCCCATGATGAAAATCATCATGAAATATTTCACTTGTGAGGGTAGATTTTCCAGACTGTACACCTATCACATCAGGCTTCTCATGCATTTTACCAGGGTGAGGATGTTAAACCTCCCTTATTTCTTGTTCAGGAATATTGAGAAGATGGCCCACTTTGTGCAGAAAAAGCCATACCCTTAGCACATGAGTAGTCTTTATCATTATTCCTTGATCAAGATGATTGTGCTTCATCATCTTAGCCTCCTCAACATCTCTTGGGAGACATTTATTGCTCATGACATCTTCAGGGGTCCTCAAATTCCTCCACAAGTTTCTCAAGAATCAGGAGGACCTTCTAGCAGCTCTCAGGTAAAGACAAATGAGAAGGCCAAAGAGACTAGAGCTATTGAGGTGCCCAGGACCTACATGGCATACCAGAGGGGCACAAGGTAAATTGTTTGCAGCTGATAGGCAAGTGTTTTCTCCACAGGATGTGGAAGGGACCTTGCCTTCTTCATCAACTCATAGGAAAATGTTTGCTCCACAGGATGTGGAAGGGACCTTGCCTTCTTCATCAATTCATTGGCAAATGCTTGCTCCATATGGTGTGGAAGGGGCTTTGCCTTCTTCATCAACACAATAGGAACAGGTGCAACATCTACACAAAGGGAAAGAAAAGATGCAAAAGGAAAGCTTTCATGATGAGGAGGAAGAGAGAGACTTTGATTTGATAGAGCATGATGAGCCGAAGCAACATTATACTCATCATGGCATGGAAACAATTGACTTAGAGGCACAAGATGAAGAAATAATAAAGGACATCATGATACAGGAAAAGGAGGCTCAGGTCCAAGCATTGATGGACAATTTGGAGAGAGCCAAGTATGTCATCAGATATCTGGAACAAGAGAACAAGCAGTTGAGTGACAAGCAAGTCCTCATGGAGCTGGAGCTTCTCAAGATAAAACGACAAGGTGACAAGGGTGAATCAGCTATACAAAAGGAAAAGGAACCACTCACTTTGACTCCTATTGAGAAGGAAATTGAGGATGATAGAAATAATTGGATTGAAAGAGTCAATTTTCACCTAGAGAAGCTATTGCGGAAGGCCAATAGCGACAACCAGATGATCAGGCACATGGCCTACCACTACAGGACTCGAAATAAAATTTGCAACATGAGGGTCAAACAGATGGAAGCTAGGCTAAGGTGGGATCTAAAGGGAAAAAAAGAGGAGGATAGGCTTAGGTTGCTTACTAAAGTTTCCTTGGCTCATAAAGATTCTTGATAATGGTGCTTCTCACAAATTTTGGTCAGGTTTGGAGGAGATTTTTTTTTTCTCAAATTTTAAAAATTGCACACACAGAAAATTTGGGCGCTACACTTTTCCTAGGGGCACCTAATGGAAAAATGGCCTGCATTTTTGGATTCCGAGCGATGAGTACATGCACCCTATGGATTTTCTAAGTTTTTGGGGTATAACTGGTCCACCAAAAAGTCAAAAAACACCCTAAAAATGACATTTCTGCCACTTTTTGGACACATAGAAGCAGTCTTGGGAGAATCAAATTTTGAGGGGTCTAATGAGCTTCAAATGAAGAAGTTCCAGGTTTTTTGGAGATTATACTTGAAGAGCTTTCCAATGAGCTATAATGAGTTCAATTTGGATGCCGGGAAGGCCTCCAAAAGGGACTTGAAAGTGGCATTGCGCGTAGGACAAATTTTGCACAGGATGGCCATTTTACTGTGTTTTGACTGTGTTCATGGATTTTTTCTCATGGAGGATGTTGTACTACTGTAAATGATGACTTGGCTTGAAAATATGATGGATAATTAGTAGTAGATGGTAGATTCATTGGATTGAAAGTCAATTTGAGCACAAATGAATTAGTTTTCTCACTTTTAGAGGCAAGTTGTTAGGATGCCTATATTCCAGTTTCTTGTTCAGTGTTGGTTAGATTAGTTCCTCATCTTAGGGATTCGACCCCTGAGGATGGGAGGAGGTTGAAACAATGCCTATATCATCTTCTTCTTTCTCATTGTAAAGGGTTGGACTCAGATGCTTATGCCTTGATGATACATCATTTTGCAGCAGTTTAGCAGGAGATTAATAAAAAATGTAGCTATTTCTTTGGGATCCATGTGGTATAGAGTTTTAGTTCAGTTTCCTCTTTTGTGATCATATGTTAATATTTTTGTGTACTTCATTAATCATTTCATTGTTTCTAAGTGAATGTTTTCAAGTTGATAGGCAGAATTCATAACATCACTACTCTGCTTTGGGGAAATATTCACCATTATATGTTTTCTACAATTTAGGAAGGATCCATTGTAATCACATGCTCTTCCTAGCTCCTCACCAGTCTTAAAACACCTCACCCATCAAGCCCTAGAGTGATAAGCCTTATACCTACCTTGCCCCATTGAACACTCTGCAATTTTGACCTAATTCCCTAGCCCTAACTGTCTGGCTCCTCCTAATCCAGCAAAACCCCTTCAAAATCAAATCAAACCTTGTGCTACTATACCTAGCCTAATATCCTTTCCTTGATCCAGTCATCTTGGCTGAGATCCTTACAGAGAGAGCCCTCTCCCATCCTATTAGGGCTAGCTACTTGGCTAAGCGTCGTTTGTGGTTACCCTAGCATTGCCTTCCTTCAGCTTGAGGTTCAATTCAGGTGATAACACAACATAGTGGTACACATATATCATCTGAATCCATAGTTATTCAACTATTTAAGATCATAGATGAGATATCATGAACTTCTTGGAATCTCATATTGTCTAAGATCCCTTAATGCTCTTCACTTGACCATTCAGACAGTTTTGCAAACACATTTGTATCTTTAAGACATAATGAGCCAAGCTTCTTGAGAAATGACTCGACATCTTTCCAGGACTTGCTTCTAAACATAATGTTACATATTACAAATAAGTCAGCTATAAACATAGATTATGATGTTGTACTCATGGATTTCTTTAATTATTATCATTGTCCTTAAAGGATTCTTTAAGGATACTTTACAGTCCCTTGACTAATTTCAAGGAGAGCCTTCAACACAAGTCCTACATCATACCCTTTTAATTAGACTCATACCTTTCAAACTTCATTGCAATCTAGATCTCTGGCTTCCTCGTTCTTATACAATTTTTATCATCATTTACATGGAGGACAAAGTAAGTTAGCATTAGAAACTACTACATACATGAAACACATTGACAATTATCAATAACACTAAGACATAAAAAATGATAAAAATGGGTTACAAACATCTTACTTCCATTGAACTGGAGATCAATAGTTATAATGGAAAAACTCTCATGCAAAAATCATAATAGACATGTGAGGTTTATAAGGATAAGTACCAATATTAGTCAGATCTTCTTCCCAAATGAATTAGGTCGGCTCCCTACATTTCGTCCTTCTCTTATGAATAGATTAAAGATCCTTTGACATTACATTGATTTCTGAATTGATTTGGCTCCTTCAATCCAAGTAACAATTTCTATACTTTTGGAAAGGAACTTGGCCTCATCTCTCCCTAATTTATACCATCAAGGTATGCTTTCGAATATTGAAGTCGAGGACCACAAGAATCCTCATAGAATCATCTGAAACCTTTTCGGCCTTGCACAAAGGATTTATTTTTCATAGAGAAAAATCCAATCAGAGAATCTCAATACAAGACAAGGCATCTTTTAGATTCACAATTAGAACGTAGGCTGACCTTATTCTCAAATATTTTTGAGGGTCTTGAGGTTCTTCGTATCATTAAGAAGAACACCTTTCAGATTTACTGAGTTTTATACAATAGAGAATATTTCCTATTTTGACTAAGATTTATATTGAAGTCTTTAGATGAAAGGGATTTCGTCCCATAGTTCATCATGTGTTATTTGATGTGTTTACTGTTTAAATTTGTGCTCATTGCTCCATTAATATTTTTAGACTACTAAAATTATAATTATGATATTTTATCTCCAACTAGGGCTTGCAAGAATTCACCATAACTATAATACCATGTTGATTTTTAAGAAGTCTTCTATACTGATAATTATCTTTCATGAGTATGATATTTTTCATTCTTATCGATTAGTTCCATAATTCAATAATTACATAGAATACATCAACCATAAAACATATGAGACAATAAAATCATAAAGAGACAGTCCATGCAAATAAAAAGAAGATTTACCATAGGAAAACCCTCATGGGGAAAATTGAACAGACTTTTTCAATAGAGAATTCTTCAATTCAAGAGAGACACATATAAGTCATCAACTAGGTCAAACATGGTTCCTCGTCCATCCTCCTAGTCAAGTCAAGTTGGCCCAAAAGCATTCTATGTTCTTTACTTTTCATAGACTCAGAAGTCAACCTTATTTTCTTTGCAGACCTTAGAGAAAAGTGACTTTCTATAGCTCGCAGACCATAGAACGATGAATTTTTGTAGCTCATAGACCTCAGAGAAAAAGTGACTTCCTGTAGCTAGCAAACTATATAATGAAGACTTTTTGTAGCTTGTAGACCATAGAATGATGACTTTCTATAGCTCGCAGACCACAAAACGACAACTTTCTGTAGTTCGTAGACCGCGAAACGACTACTTTCTGTAGCTCGCAGATCTTAGAATGATGACTTGTTGTATCTCATATACCTTAGAGAAGAAGTGATTTTTTGTAGCTCTTATATCGTAGAACAATGACTTTATATAGCTCACAAATCTCAAAACGATGAATTTCTGTAACTCGCATACCTCAAATATGCGAGTTGATTTGTTGCTTCAGAGTAGGCCGAAGTTACCTCAGAAGGTGCGAGTCTGTCATAGTATCATGGAGGAATGAGTTGGCCCTTTATATAGTTTTTCCTTAGGCAAATGGGTGCATCCCTTGCTGGAACCGACTTGACTAGGAGGAGGACGACCATACATTTTTGAGCCAAGACTTTGCTTTCAAAAAATTCAAATTTATTTATTTTGAAAGTCACAATGGGACTTTGACTCAAAATAATTTTCTTTTAACTCTAAGCATTTAAATATGCTTTACAAATTCATAATGACTCAACCATACATTATAAAGACTGACGATAGTTACAAAAACCAATAATTTCATGGTTTTGATGGTGAATTTTGTTTAAAGCCTATCACTGTATCCTTGCATAATTTGAAATCTATTTTTGAATAATCATGACACACCTATGATGGCCTAATTATGCCTTCTCCCTCAAATTATAACCCCATTGTTCTAAATCTACGCCAAATCCATAACCTAAGTTGGATATGCATTGGTCTTCAAATTCCACCATCCATTTTATTCCTAAAGAAATTATAATAACACATTTTATTCTAGGGTTTCCTTCATTTATGATGGAAAAGAACAAGTGTAAAGTGAGTGGAAGAGTTGTTGAGGTGACAGTGGACAACCTTCTTAAGTTACTTTTGTGTTGAAGTCTTGGATCCATAGGTCTCAATAGGCATGGAGGAATTGAAAATTCCAGTGAAAAATAACAATGACCAAACTTAAACAACAATGCAACAAAATACAAATGTAACCACAAATACAAAGATGCAGCATAAATAACACTTCATTTCATTAATATCAAAGAATTGTAATATTCTTACAAACATAATGGAAATAAACTAGCTCAAGCGATGGTAGCTTATCTCTGAGAAGAGATGCGGCAGCGACACACCTTTGAACTATGTTACAATAAGGATTGAAGGCCTATTTATTATTGAGAAACAATGGAAAACCCTAGACATCCAAAAACCTAGCCCTAGGAGATGAAGCGCCAAAACTATGGGCCCTGTTTGGGTAAATTGGTAGATGAACTTCCCAGGGTCGTAACTTTGGCATACGATCTCCATTTGACGTGCACAATACCTCGTTAGAAATATCTATCCAAGGAATACAAATTTTGGCTACAAACATGAGTCAAAGACTCATGTTTTCCAGCTTTCCAAAAGAACGTCGTTTAGGGCCTCAAAATGACTCTGGAAGTTTAGGTCCCAAAAAACTGCCAAAAATAGTAAATTGTGCTACAATTAAGGAAACTAAAAAACCAAAAGAAACAATGGTGGGGGTCGAAGTGGAATAGGCGAGTAACCACCAATATCCACCTGGATTAGTCCTTCCCCCTAGGAAGCAATGATCCCCATTGCGTTGAGTGCCTCCATGAGATGGGGAAACTTTTGCTGAACTTGGTCCCTAGTGAGTGACTTGCTTTGGTGCAGGAGTTGGCCCATTTTGACAACTCGATACAGTTGGATCTTCTGTTGGCGAGTATTATTGATGTGTGTCCATGATCCAATCAGTTGTGGACTGTTCCATGCATTCTAGGTTTAACTCTGTTGGTGTGAGTTGTTCTATAATTTCATATGTGTTTAGTAATGGTGGAAAAGCATGGCCAAAGGCAGTCCACATTGAACACTGGGTGCAGGCCAAGGAACGATGGAATGTGTCATCACTCAGGTTGTTCCCTGTTTCCTAAAGGGAATACGGCCGAGGTAACCACTAACCAATCTTGTAGCTACAGGTCCTAGCCTACCGGTAGCCAGAGAGGGCTCTCTCTTTATAGTTTAGCTTTGTTTGATGAGTGTTTTAGACTAGTTTTGATGCACTGTTTGTTTGAATTTGGTGGGTTGGTGAATTCTTTTAGAACTGAAATATAGATTTACAGGACAGTTTGTTCCATTGGGCAATGGAGTTGAGATATTAGTGCTCTTGAAAGTGGATCTGTGGAGACAAAGTGTTGCTGCAGAGCAAGTTAGGCATGTGTGAAAACAATATATCAAATTTGTTGGTGAAAGTGGGAATTTAGTGAGTGAAAGGCAGTTAAAAATCTTTCACTATGCTAATGAAGGAACATGAAAGTAATGCTTAAGAGCAGTTAAGAATTCTTAAACAGTATTCACCATGTTAGGATAAGTTTAGACATGAGCAATTAAGAATTCACATCTATGGCTAATCCAGCAGAAAACATATTTAGAAACAGAGATTGAGCATAGGGTGTTTGGAACAAATCCTAGGCTATTCTTTTTCTCTATTTACTAAGATTATGGAAACACAAAAGTTATGGAACAAACATGAAACACATACACAGTTAAGAGAAACTTATTGATTCAGCAAATGACACAGGAATTCTGCAATAACACAGAGCTTCACATATCCATCTTCAGACAGCGTTGGAACCAGCAATCTCCATCAGCAATTTTATTATCAAAAAGTCTTTAGTATATTACAGAGCTCTTCAGGAAGAATTGTATTACAACTGACCCTCAATGCGTTATCTGAGGGGATATATATACAAAAAATAGGGTATAAAATATATTAGTGGAGAGTTATGGTGCAATAAATTGCACCACCAACTCTCTTACAAAAAGTAAATGACAACATAAATATGTCTTTAAATGCTGAGGTAGCCGACATTCCTTTGTCAGACAGATTTGACTTTTGGCTGTGGAAAGTAGGCGGTAGCAGTGCTTTAAATGCTGCGTTAATTTTAGCCTGCTATTTGGGTGGATTGCTGAGTCATCTGTATGCTGCTTGCTGTACCTGTATGCTGACTTGCCTGCTGACATGTATGCTGACTTGCCTGCTGACCTGTATGCTGACTTTGTATGCTGATCTTTCTCTAAAAAGGCAAAAAGCAAAGTGGAATTATCTAGGCAAAATTTCCAACATTGCTTGCCACCAATCAACTGGGGGTAACTGATGTCTTCTCATTTTAACCACTGTCTCATTTGCCTCTGTGTGTCTATAAAAATTAGGAGGTACCTCAAACAGATGATTAATTTCATGCTCTATAAAGAATAGATTCTCCAGCTTGTCATAGAGGGTTTGCCCAGAGGGAGGCCTTGCTTCTTTTGTGGAGCTGCTGGATGCTGTGATCTGGTTTTCAACATAGTTGTTGAGCCTTGTCATATACTGATTATATGACAGCAGCTGTCCTGTACCAGTCACTAAGCTTGGCAGTCCTTTATCCTGTAAAATAGCCATTTTAGCTCTGAATTCATCTATTTCAACCTTCATTTCCTGACATTCCCTCTCTAGTGTCTGAGTGAAATTCCTCAATGTCAGTACCTTCTTGGCTGTGAGGATTGTATCTGTTCTGCTGGCTATTTGTAGAGCGGCCAATTCTTCCCTAGTGCGGTTATTGAGAAAGTGAATCATTTTGGTGGCCTGCTCAGGCATTATAACCAGGGCTGTCCTGGCTCTCTGAATCTCTACATGAGCTATTTCTATCAGCTCCACCTGTTCAAAAATTGCTTGGATGGACCTCCATTGGTCCTGCATAGATTGGCCAATCTTGGCCCAAATAATCTTTTTTATTTCTGCTAGGGTCTTACCTAGCATCAATTCTTTCTCTAGAGTTTTTACTTTGGCCTCCAAGGCCTTTATTTCTCTTTGTTTTTCTGCCACAGTCATCCTTGATTTGTCATAACTGGCCTCCAACTTGGCCAGTTTTTCCTTGGCAATATTTATTTCTGTGACTTGATTTTCCAGCTCTTTAACAACCTTCATTAATTCTTCCATGCCCAAGCTGGATTCTGCTGCTACTGTGGCTTCTACTGTTGCTCCAATTGCTAATGTGGTTGTGGTAGGTGCTGGAGCAGTAGGAGGGGCTGTTGTTACTTGTGCTGGAGGGGCAG
>APFE031081077.1:252602-278866 GCA_000404065.3 Pinus taeda | reverse complement strand
ATATTAATAAACAATTGTATTTAGTTACATAAACAAATCATTTAATAACGAGTAGGAGTACTTTACTTATATATTTTTACCTAATTTAACTAATTTCTAGGAATATTAATAATTAAAATATAGCAAGAATATTAATTATTTGACTGGGGTCATAAGGTCAGAATTAGCCGTTATCAATCTAGCCGTTGGAGTCTCTGCCCAAACTATTTAACAAGCTAAGCTGGATCGGTTCTTCAACTTGTCCTGACGATGAACCACACTGGTTGGTTCGAAACGCGTCGACAAATAATTATTTATGTGATTTCGCCGAAAATTCTCTAAACAATGTTATGGATCACAGAAGTCTAAATTCCTTAAGTAATAGGTGCTTTAGAACATTATATTTTAATATTTTAACAGTGTTGAGGTTACATTGCATTAAGATTATAATATAGCTATAGTAGGTGCTTTCGCACATTACAAATGAAGATTTTAACAATGTCGGGGTTTTATTGCATCAAGATCATAATACACCCATTTTCTCTTCACTTGGATCAATAATCATTGTCTACAATGTTTAGACTGAAATATTCATTATAGTTAGATTTTCAATGTTTATGAATTGAGAGCACCTCTTTTGCTTTTTAATGAGATAGTGATTGTATTTTGCTAAGGAAATGCATCTTTATGTGAACATTTTGTACTATATATATATGAGTAAAATATTTTTCACATCTTTCTCAATGGTACAACCAAACATAATGCAATAACATTACTGTATAGGATCGATTGTTAATTGGCTTATTGGTAATTTAGTAGAGCTTTGATGTAATCTTCATTTTCCTTTATCTATATTATTGTAGATGATCATGTTCAAGCTGCAATTGCAAACCTTAGAGGGGAGTTTGGGGATCAACGTGTGTGGGTATCTACCATTGAACTTCTGTTTTAACACTTTGTTTATACTGTTGTGCTTATACTTCTATCTTAGATGATATAAAGCATGATAGAGTTGCTTTTAAACAGACTTTGGAAGTTGGTGTAATATGTGTTGCAGGGAACAACTTGTGATGTAAGAGATGGGGAGAATGTTCGTGCATTAGTTGATTTCACAAAGAAAACCATTCGCTATATCGACATTTGGGTATGTTCTAAAATTATATTTGGATGCTTGACCTCCTTAGTCTCATTTGACCAATTTTGATTATAAGATTTTACACTTTTATTTTGGATTAAAAAAGTTTCTTTTTTATATTTATTTTTATTTGATTAGAATTGCATGATATATTGCAATTTTTCATTATAGATCACTATATGTACATCAAGAAACCAAAGAGTAGTTACATAAGATTCCCTTCCTACATAAGTGAAGGGACCTAGCATGCTCACCTTCACGAGTGCAAGGACAACTTTGAGGCATCTTGCTTTTGGGTAGCAAGTAATTATCACATGGTCATTTTGTTGATGACTAAACTGTTGAAGAAAGCGTAACTAGGTTCGATCTTTATAAATGTAATTTTGATCTTTGTACTTGTAAAAGAAAATAATTATTATTTTTGTCATTATCAAGAATGGGTTTCTTGCCCATTTGATAGGTCAAACACATGTTTAAGTGCTTCTAGAAAAGTCAAAGAGTCAATGTAATTATTGAAGACCCATGTGGGCATGTTACACTATGTAAATCTATGTATTAGAGTCAAAGAAATATGTCAAAGAAGATCCTCCAAAGCAAAGACAAGTCTCCTTTTCAAGTCGGCTCAAGAAATGATTTTTTATGCACAAATGTCAAGTCGGCCTAAAAGGAGGGACAAACTCCTATATTAGGGCAGTATAACCTCACCATTAGACCATCAAATTATCTCTGAAATCAACGAAGAGAAGAGGCAAGAAAGAGGTGCAAAAAAGAGCAAGAAAATTACTTCTAGGGCAGCGAAGAAGAGGAAAGAAATCCGAAGTTTGGGACCGTTTTGGGCTTCTCTCTGTCACACGTGCGAAGGCAAAGGACCTTCTATTGCTGCAACAAGTCAGAAATTGCAGCCCTACAAGAGGTTTCGGTTGGGCTAAAAAGAGGTCTCAAATAGGCCTCCATACCAAGCGAAGTGGGTCCCATCTTAAGTGAAGGAAAGGAGCAAGCTAGAAGGGCAATCTTGTGCCCTAGATCAGCCATACATGCGAAGAAACATTGCAGCATTAAGGGTTAAGAGGATCAGCCTCTAACCTCAAGGACATACCTCAAGAAAGGCCTCATTCTCCAGCTTAAGAATCAAGGAGAAGGAAAACAACAAAGTGAAGTAAAGAAGGAAAGAAGGACACCATAGAAAAGGTCTCTAAAGAGACCTAGGGTTTCTGCAGTTGCCGGGAAAAGTGCTGCCAGTTGCCTCAAGGAGTCTGAAGGAAGAGATCAAGGTGAAACCCAGAAGAAGGCATCAATTGAAGGACAAAGAAAGAGAGACTGTCTTGTGCTTGGATGATCTATTGGTCAAGGGTCTAGGGTTTGACATTTGTCAATTGAAGCTTCAATAAGAGAAATTTGCAGAAGGGTTTTCCTCTGTAAGAGAGAGGTTTTTCCCTGGCTGAGAGCCAAGATCTTGTGTTCTTGTCTCTTTTGTTTTGGTTAATGTTTGATGAAGTAAGAGAACACACGCTAATAGTAATACAAGAAGATTGTGCTAATAAGAAAAAATAAAATACTTCACAAATTGTTATCATCGTCAGAAGAATCTCATCATACCTAGATGCCCTAGATTCGTCAACATGGTATCAAAGCTAAGGTGACACATCAAGGAAGGGCATCTCAAGAACACATAGAAGATTGAAGCATCAACTCTACAAGCAAGAGGTCTAGATCCATCAAGAAGGACTACCAGCCTGGGAACAAAGAAAGAAGAAAGCCTTTCATCTAAAGGCTTCTACAAGAAGGTTCATCCAAGAAGGCTTTACATCAAAGACTCATCATCTTCAATGGAAGGTACTCAAATGTAGACTCATCATTGAAGATCTCCATATCTACATAGTGAGAAAGTTTTCATCACCAAGAAAATCTCTCATAAGGCCCCTTGAAGGAAGCATCTTGAAGAACTCCAAGATTTAAGAAGTCAAATCGTCAAATCTTCAAGGAAGCAACAAGATCTCTTCACAATAACTCTCTCATGTAAGTATTTTTATGTCCTCTTCTGAAAATATAAAAATGTCTTTTGCAAGGAAAGCAACAAATTGGTTGGGATTGCTAATTTCCTTGCATGGAAAAAGAGGACTGATCTACTTCTCAAAGAGAATGAACTTTTGGACTACATCAAAGGGAGTGTCACTGTTCCTGCTAAGGAACAAACTCAAGCCCTAACAAAGTATAGTAAGGATGAAATTAGGGCTCAAAGGATTCTGATAGCATACATCAAGGACCTTCTCATTCCTTATGTTTCCAAACTTGAAACATCTAAAGAAATCTATGATAAGCTGGTGGAGCTATTCTCAGTTAGTACCATTGGAGAAGTGATATCGTTGTATAATGAACTATATAAAATGAAGATCTCAAAGGAAGAAGGAATAGCTCCTTACTTCATGAAGGTTTCATCTCCAAGGAAGAAGGAATAGCTCCGTACTTCATGAAGGTCTCTGAGATGAGAGACCAGCTGCAAGAACTAGGAGAAGTTATGTCAGACAGAGAAATGACAACTGTGGTGCTCAATGCATTACTTGAGGAATGGGGCAACTTCACATCAAGTATATATGCCAAGAAGGAAGCTACCCCGTTGAATGAACTTTGGTCTCTATGCAAAATTGAGGAGACTAGACTCAAAGCCAAGGATGATGTGGGATTGAAGGAGCAGGGATTTGATGCTATGGCCAAGAGAAAAGGGAAATTTGGCAAGTTTGGTCCACAGAGGAAGGGTAGAAGAGATATGTCCAAAGTCCAATGCTTTGGCTGCCAAGAGTATGGACATTATAAGAGGGATTGCCCTAAGTTCAAAAAGGACAACAATAAGAGGAAATGAGAAGAAGCCCACATTACCCAAGAAGTGAAAGAAGAAGAGAAGAAGCAGAAGAAGGAGGACGCTCCGGATCTCTACTATGACAGAAGATTAACTTCTTCACATAAGTCTTCTTTAAAGTTTTGGGTATCATAGGAACATGTAGCAGTAGGATGGAATGCATGATTTGAGATTGGTATCTTTAGGAATATAGGAGCATTATGTAGAGATAACTCAGATAAAGATATTCATGTAGGAAGGATGTAGCTGTTGAATGACCTCATCAATGCATAAAGGAATGATCATGATCAAGAAGAATCATCTTAGAAGGCCACTATCATCAAGAGGAACATCTGTAGGATGAGGACTACTAAAATCCTCTGATGAAATATTCAATAGAAGGTTCATAATCTTCATAAAGGGCAGAGGTCTAGATGGGAATTCCACTTATGGGGATTCAAGAAAGGATGATATGTAGGCAAGGAAAGATGTAGCACAACAAAGGAGATTGAGGTAATCTCAATCTCGGAAGCTGTCAAAGGAAGCTGAGATGATCAAGCAAAGAACTAAGATGAGGTATGTATGCGTCTATGTTTTTCATTTAAAGTCATGTCATCATTTTTATTAATGAGCACGGGGAATTGCTCTAGTAGCATGGTCAAGGACAGGGCAGATCTCCTTCATTGAAGAAAGTGCACAAAGGCATGATTCACTCACTGATAAAGGTCAACATGAGAAATGCCCTCATATGGAGTATGAGGTGGTTGACAAAAAAAATCTATAAAGAAGCATATGAGAGAAAGAGATCAGGGATAAAAGGACACCATGGACACTAGGAATCAACATCCGACAGATTTGTTGAGACATCTCCCGAAAGAAGGCACAAAAGTTTTGATCAAGGAAGAAAAATATCAAAGGACCTTGACATCTGGAAAGGCTTTGGAGATATGAACATGTAGGATGATGATGATTCAAGCCAACAAGATGTCATGATGAAGAGCCATCTTGTAAGGTACTATTTGATTTATTGCTATGTTTTGATTTCTTATCTGGGTGGATTCACACAGGGCTACTGAAACAAGGGTTGTAAGTGCAAGTACAACTAACATTCATGTGGTGGATGGGATTTCGTGAAAGAAACATGATGATAAAGAAGTAGCCATATGACGGAGGTTCTAGATATGTATCAAGAAGGCCACTTTCCATGAAGAAAGAAATGACATGACGAACTAAGAAGGAAAGTGATTGGTGGCTGATGCCCTACAAAGAAGAAGCTCAATTGAATTTCATGACATCAAGGAAAGAAAGTGATCAAGCAGCTGAAGGACCCACAAAGAAGAAGTTGCTGATGGAAAGTAGAGTCCCTAGTTGAGAGGGAACTTTGACAAGTCCCTAATTAAGAAGGAGCTTGGGCACATTCCTTCACAGGAATGGGAATATCTTCCCTAATTGAGAGGGAGAGATAGACACAACATTCTTGTCTTCACTTGGGAAGAAAGGATGGAGGATTATGTAATCATCTGGCATCCAATGCTCTTTGAGGATGTGTAGGGCATCCAAGATAAGAGTAGGCAAGAGGATTGATATTCTTTGAGGGTCTGGAACCCAAGATAAGAATAGTCCTAGAAGGTCATACTCAATGAACACCCGGGTGGGTATGTACCTTGAGAGACAATGATGAAGGTGTCTATAGTCATTAGTCTCGCCAACATTGTGCTCTGATCTATTGAGAGATAGAGTTGTCAGTGAATGCCTTGCTGTGGAAACAATGTTGGTTACTATGATGCTATACCAGATGGATTGCCAATCCGATTTCTCTTATGTGGATTCTTCAGATTGAAAATGTCCAAACACCTTGTAATGATTTATGAATACCTCCCTAGTTAAGAGGGAGTGTTGAAGAAAGTGTAACTAGGTTCGGTCTTCATAAATGTAAATTTGATCTTTGTACTTGTAAAAGAAAAGAGTTATTATTTTTGTCATTATCAAGAATGGGTTTCTTCTCCATTTGATAGGTCAAGCACATGTTTAAGTGCTTCTAGGAAATTCAAAGAGTTAATGTAATTATTGAAGACCCATGTGGGCATGTTACACTATGTAAATATATGTATTAGAGTCAAAGAAATATGTCAAAGAAGATCCTCCAAGGAAAAGACAAGTCTCCTCTTCAAGTCGCCTCAAGAAATGATTTTTTATGCACAAATGTCAAGTCGGCCTCACCAGTTGATTAAGTCGGCCTAAAAGGAGGGACAAACTCCTATATATAAGGCAGTACGACCTCACCATTAGACCATCAAGTGATCTCTAAAATCAGCGAAGAGGAGGCAAGAAAGAGGTGCGAAAAAGAGCAAGAAAAGTACTTCTAGGGCAGCGAAGAAGAGAGGAAAGAAATCTGAAGTTTGGGACCGTTTTGGGCTTCTCTCTGTCACACATGCAAAGGCAAAGAAGGACATTCTGTTGCTGCAACAAGTCAGAAGTTGCAGCCCTACAAGAGGTTTTGGTTGGGCTAAAAAGAGGTCTCAAATAGGCCTCCATACCAAATGAAGTGGGTCCCATCTCAAGCGAAGGAAAGGAGCAAGCTAGAAGGGCAATCTTGTGCCCTAGATCAGCCACACGTGCGAAGAAAACATTGTAGCAGTAAGGGTTAAGAGAATCAACCTCTAACTTTAAGGACATACCTCAAGAAAGGCCTCATTCTCCAGCCTAAGAATCAAGGAGAAGGAAAACTGCAAAGTGAAGTAAAGAAGGAAAGAAGGACACCATAGAAAAGGTCTCTAAAGAGACCTAGGGTTTTTGTAGTTGTTGGGAAGAGAGTTGCTAGCTGCCACAAGGAGTTTGAAGGAAGAGATCAAGCTGCAACCTAGAAGAAGGCATCAAGTGAAGGTCAAAGAAAGAGAGACTGTCTTGTGCTTGGAGGATCTATTGGTCAAGGGTCTAGGGTTTGGCATTTGTCAATTAAAGCTTCAGTAAGAGAAATTTGCAGAAGGGTTTTCCTCTCTAAGAGAGAGGTTTTTCCCTGGTTGAGAGCCAACATCTTGTGTTCTTGTCTCTTTTGTTTTGGTAATTGTTTGATGAAGTAAGAGAACACACTCTAATAATAATACAAGAAGATTGTGCTAATAAGAAAAGGTAAAAGTACTTCACAAATTGTTATCATCGTCAGAAGAATCTCATCATACCTAGATGCCCTAGATTCTTGAACATGAACCCTCACTCTAGTGTTATCTCATGACTCAATTGAAGGTAAAATTCATTGCCTTGATATTATTTTGAAAGTTGTTCAAGCAATTGAGTGAAGAAAATGGTGACGTTTGTATCTCGAGCAAGTACTTTTGCACAGGCCAAAGTATCTAGGTATGTAAAAGTTGGCCAAAGTCTCCTTAGGCACTTGCTCTAGTGTGGGCAAGTTGCATTTGTAACTTAGCCTAAGTTAGACTTAAGAAAATCACATAATTATTATGTTGGTTTATTGAGCTAAAGTAAACTTAGGAAAAGTAAATTATTTACTTCAGTGATTATGTTTTAATCTCGGCCTTGATCTCAAGTGAGACAAGCCCTAATCTCGGTTGTCAATCACTTGATTAGTGTTAGGGATTTAGCTCAATGTAAAGTTATACAAGCAAGGCTAAGGAGAAGGACTAGACGCAGAAGGAGAAGACACACCATACAACATCACACGATTGAAAGAGGCATCTCTGCGAGTGTGTTGGGTTCGAGGAAGGGGGCAGCAAGGAGATCTATATCAACCAAGGAGGACTTGATTAGCTAGATTAGTTCTAGTGGTTGTATGTATTTCCTTGATTGGACCATTTTCTTTGGAAGGGAGCCTAGATAAGTTTTGAAAGTTGATGAAGAATTGTAATTGGGTAGATTTTGTTGTGTCATTTAGTTCGTGATTGAGATTAATATATTTTGCTTCCACTAAATTTTATTGTGTTAATGAGCCTAGTTGTGCAATTAATTAGTAGATCTATAATACGCTGGGAATTAAGTGTTGGGTGTTAGGTTTGTAGTGTTGATTTTTCCTAGTACATCAGAATTAGGTCTATGTCTAATCACGATCATAGACACATTGAAATACACACAACTCCAAGCACTTTGCACAGTGGAAATGTTCAGCAGTGAGATCAATTTGGTACACAGATCTTTTTGTTAAAGTTTGGCAGCTTAGGGGTGAATTTCTCCTAGAAGAAATCATATCTTTCAGTTCTGTTTGAACCACCTATAATAAACTTTCATTTATGACAATTCTAATATGACTTTCCAAAAATAGAAAGTGATATTTCAATCTAGAAGTGACTTTCCAAAAATAGAAAGTGATGTCTAAATGATCAAGGATGATCTTGACATATGGAATTCACTTTAAAATCAAATCAATTATGATTATACAAGTCAAGAATTAATATTTTTATTTTTACTTGTATTATTATTATTATGATACTATTATTTATAAAATAGTCTAAAGTCATTAACCTTTAATAGATTAATAAAAACGAATTCTCTCATGGAATAAGTAAATTAAATTGAGAATCTCTTACTTGGCGAATTGAACCTCTCTCTTGGAATATAATAGTAACTCCACACTTTAAGAGAATGTAACTCTCCGTCACTAATTCAATGTATGGCAAAAGTGTAAGTCATCCTCATTAAATGCACTTGTAAGTCCCTCATTCAATTCGATTTGTAACTCTCACCAAATATTCTCTCACGTCTAAGTGTAACTCTCTCTCTCCCTAATTTGAATTGTAACTCCTCAAGACAAGTGTACCTCTCTCTCTATTCTTGGGATGAGTTACACTTCTCCTCAACTAACTCCTCCCTCATGGAATTCGATTCTCTTACTATTGGCTCAAGGCATGAATTCATTGTTGAGAATTCAATAAGGCAATGATTATGATTAATTCTCTTTACTTGCTAACTGCTTGTGGTTCCTTTTTACTTGTTAGCTTTGTTCCTTATTATTATATGTGTGAAGCATCAAACAACTACCAAAAACAAAAGAACAATGACACATAGGCTGCAAGCCAAGGCAAAACCTCTCCTCTTGAGAGGAAAACCCTTAAATCTCTACTCTTCCTTATAGATTCTTCAATTGATGAATTCCATGACCTTAAGACTGAGATCAGTACCCTCCACGACCAAGACCAACCTCTTTGAATGATGTGCCAACTTTGATCTAGTCAAACCCAGTGAAATCTCTTCCACTAGCACCTTTTCGACCTCTTGCTGCAAGATTTTCGGTCTCCTACTGTAGATTTGAAATTTCAGCTTCCTAGCAACTGCTGCTGCCAAATGTGGGAACTTTGATCTTCTTCTAGAGCCCTCCTATGACCTTCGCTTGCTTTTCCCTGACTTCGAGAGCTTGAGAGTGATCGTTGGTGACCTTCGCTTGACCTCTTTGCCTCCTTTTCTCCAAGATCAAACTTGTAGATGGATGCCCTAGGTCAGTTGCAGAAACCCTAGTCCTCTTTAGCATGTGTGGGAGAAAGATAGCCCAAACATAGAACTCCTTTGTCCTTCTCCTCCTTTGTTGCCTCTTCCTTCCTTTTCCTTTGCTAGAATGAGTGATGAGAGAGTGTGTTTCAAGGAGGATGAGTCCTCTTCTATATATAGGCTTCTTCAAGGGTGGATGTGGTTCCTCCTTTAGGCCGACTTGCCAGCGGCCAGGTTGATTTGGTCTTGGAGGGTATTCCGACACTTTTAAAGACAAAAATAATTTTCTTTACAAGTTACAATGTGCCCAGTGGGGTCTTCAACTTATGATAGTGACTCTTTTGACTTCTTGACCTAGGACAAACCCTAGAAGCACTCAATGGGTGCATGGCCTATAAAATAAAAGACCTTGAGCATGAAACCCATGCTCCAAAAATAATAATAATACCCAATACCCTCCAAGACCAAGACCAACCTCTTTGAATGATGTGCCAACTTTGTGGTAGTTTTTGGTAGCATCGGAAGTGCTCTAGCCTTGAAAATTGGTGGAGAGGCTAAGGCACTTGAGTTCTAAAGAACACATAAATCGTTTGGCGAAATTCCACCCGAATTGTATTTTATTAAAATAATTAATATTTTTAATGGAGTTCCTAAGTCTAAACTTAGGGAAACTAAAATATTAATGGGTATTAATCAAAATATGGGTGAGAATGATCTAGAAGGCGGATCAAGTCATGTTCTAATCTTAGCTGTTGATTAGAGACTTAATCTCGGCCGTTGAAGACTCAACAAGAAAAGTATAAAATGGAGGCTTGGGGTTCATTTGGAAGCACACATGGAGAGAGAGAATTGACCAACAGTTTGATTTTTGGGGCTAGGAAGCTGAGAAATTCGAACTAAGTGATCACTTAGCAATCGAGGGGCAGTGAGAATCTGGAAGGACTTTTTGGAGAACACTGACAGAGAGGAGGAGAGGGCTTGGAGAGAGGCAGCACAATAGCTGGGAAAGGCTGCTGCTGGGCCAGTCTGGGCCCACGTAGTCCCTACGCAGAGCCAAAAGGGCCAACGTAGAGCAGAAAAGCTGTATGTCACGCACAATCTAGAACTGCCGGGAACAACTGGAACTGCCGGAATAACCAGGATAGTTGATGCAGAAGGCAGAGAAGCTGATGCAAAGCCTGAAAGGCTGACGCAAGGCCTACGCCGGGCCAACGCAGAAATAGCCGGGGTTAGCTATTCTTGTGCCGGATCAGCCGGAATTCTGTCGAGTGAAGTGAGGTAAAACTCACTTGGATTTTCCGCCAGTATTTTGTCTGTAGAGGATTTTTAGATGAGCATCCTAGATTTGTGTTCAGATATTTCTCTTGCATAATAATAAACCCTCAGAACTGCTGCACCAGTATTCCCGCATTGGGTTTTTTCGGGGGCTTGTGTCCAAAAAGAAGTGTGTCCTATATATCTTGTTCTTTGCTCTGTTTTTTGTTTCACGAGATCAAATATTTAATTAGTGTAGGCTGCAAAAGTAATTTGCTTTAGTATTCAGAAGAATAACTTGATGAATGTAATTTAAAAAAAATCAAGTAGGTGAAGTAGATTCAAATTTGTTGCAGTAGGGGTTCCTTCGAGTCTAGGAATTTTCACATGGTATCAAAGCATTGATTTTGAAACAAGGAGAGCAGCTCCAGTACTGAGCAGTGAGGCTGAGAGCTGCACTTAGCAGCAATTCGAATCCTTTTGAAGGGATTGCGCAGTCCTTACCGGAATCAGATCTGAGGAAATCTCTCTTTGAGTGAGATGACAGAGAGGTACGATTTCCAGTTTGTGAGTTTACAGAGGCAGAGGAAGTAATGCAAAGCCTCAGCACAGTGCTTGAAGGGCGTAGTTTCTGTCAGCGCAGAAATACGCTGGAAAAGAACGAAGACACGTAGAAGGGGAATTTTCTCCTGAGAGAACTTTCTACCAGAAAGTTCGAATTTCTCACTTGATGAGCAACTGAGCAGTGACTAGAGGAGTCAGTTCGACAGTTGGTTGAGATGGCATGGCATGGGCTCAGAGATCAGGGCAAGTTGGAAGGAGCTTCCAACTATGTCATATGGAAGACCAGAATCTTAGTTGTTCTGGAGGAATATGATCTCAAGGCCTACATCAATAGTGTTGTAACTGTTCCTGCTGACAACGATCAAAAGAAGAAGTACAAAGCCAAGCATGGGAAGGAAAAGAGGCTCATTCTTGATGGTCGAGATCATGTGGTCTCACACTTGCAGGGAAAGGATACAACTCGGGAGAAGTGGGAAGCCTTGTCGTCTCTGTATGAAGGCTCTTCCGAACAACGGAAGATGTATTTGGAGCAGAAGTTGCAATAGACTTTGATGCAAAAAGGAGAAGGGGTGAGCCTCTATCTTCAACGTCTTCAGGACACAAGAGACCAACTTGTTGCAGTGGGGTCCACTCCTAAGCCAACTGCGATGGTGAGGATAGCCCTGAATGGAGTCTCGGATGAATGACAAGTTTTTGTCCAAAGCATATTAAGTAGAGAAGAACTACCTTCATGGGAGGAGATGTGGGCGGCTCTTCAACAGGAGGAGTTAAGGAGGGACCTAGTGAAGGTCAACCTTAATGGCAGCAGTGGGAGTGGCACAAAGACGAAGGAGGAGGAGGAGAATGCAGCTCTGGCATCGAAGGGACAGCAGAAGCCAAAGCGAAAGAAGGATATTTCGAAGGTGAAATGTTTTGGTTGTGGCAAGTTGGGCCACTATGCATCCCAGTGTCCTTTGAGGAAAAAGGACAAGGATGAGAAACATGATCCTAAGGCTGCTTCAACAAAGATTGACGAGGATGAGTTTGCCATGAGTGCCCGCACATCTCCAGGAGAGAGATGGGGTGATATTGCGCTGTTGTTGGGAGGACTACATGTGGGCAGGATCCTTGAGGAGTACACCTCTTAGATCAATTCCTTGCTCCGGGAGCCCAAGATTCAGCAGTAGCGATATGGACTTAGTGTCAGATGATGCAGTGGAGTGTTTGGAGGACAGATGCAGTAGCTGGAGACCAGAGACTGATCAGCGCAGAGCAAGGTTGGCAGTAGCGCAGTTGGCACAATGCAGAAGTCAGCGGCAGCGCAGAAGCTTCTGAGGGTCAGAATCAGCAGCAGTCAGATTCCAACATTCATTGTATTATGTTGAACACAGTTAAGTTCAACTAATTTTGGATGTTTTTCAATTGCTTCTCTCAGCAACTGAGTTGCAGTACGGATGCAGTGTTAGCAGTGGCAGTGCTAGCAACATAGCAGATGTAGTGTTTGAGAGGGAGCTGTAGTACAGATGCAGCAGTGGCTGTGGCAGTGTCATGGGCAGCAGTACAATAGCAGAAACAACACAGTGTTGGTGGTAGCTACAATGCAAAAAGGAGGTGCTTCAGAAACAGAGCAACATGCAGGTGGACATTGTTACTAGAGCACTTTCCTCGCTAAGAGGGAGTGTTAGTTTTTGGTAGCATCGTAAGTGCTCTAGCCTTGAAAATTGGTGGAGAGGCTAAGGCACATAAGTTCTAAAGAACCCAAAAACCGTTTGGTGAAATTCCACCCGGATTATATTTTATTAAAATAATTAATATTTTTAATGGAGTTCCTAAGTCTAAACTTAGGGAAATTAAAATATTAATGGGCATTAATCAAAATATGGGTGAGAATGATTTAGAAGGTGTATCAAGTCATGTTTTAATCTTCACTGTTGATTAGAAACTAATCTCGGTTGTTGAAGACTCAATAGGAAAATTATAAAATGGAGGCTTGGGGTTCATTTGGAAACACACAAAGAGAGAGAATTGATCTGGAGTTCAATTTCTGGGGCTAGGAAGCTGAGAAATTCGAACTAAGTGATCACTTAGCAGCAGAAGGGCAGTGAGATTCCGGAAGGACTTTCCAGAGAATATTGACAGAGAGGTGGAGGGAGCTTGCAGAGAGGCAACGCAGTAGCCAGGAAAGGCTGACACTGGACTAGTCTGGGCCCACACAATCCCTACGCATAGCCAGAAGGGCCAGCGCAAAGCAGAAAAGTTGCCTGTCACGTAGAATCTAGAACTGCCTGGAACAACCGGAACTATCGGGAACTGTCGGAATAATCGGGACAGCTGACGAAAAGGGCAGAGAAGCTGACGCAGGGCCAGTATAGAAATAGCTGGGGTTAGCCAGTCTTGTGCTGGATCAGCTGAAATTCTTCCGAGTGAAGTGAGGTAAAGCTCACTTAGATTTTCCGCTAGTATTTTCTCTGTAAAGGATTGCTAGATGAACATCCTAAATTTGTATTCAGATATTTCTACTGCATAATAATAAACCCTCAGAACTGCTGCACCGGTTTTCTCACATTGGGTTTTTCCGGGGACTATTGTGTCCAAAAATAAGTGTGTCCTATGTATCTTGTTCTTTGCTCTGTTTTCTGTTTCATGAGATCAAATATTTAATTAGTGTAGGCTGCAGAAGTAATTTGTTGTAGTATTCAGAAGAATAACTCGATGAATGTAATTTAAAAAAAATCAAGTAGGTGAAGTAGATTCAGATTTGTTGCAGTAGGGGTTCCTTCGATTTTAGGAATTTTCACACTTTGATCTAGTCAAACCTTTTCGAACTCCTACTGCAAGATTTTCGGCCTCCTACTGTAGATTTGAAATTTCGGCTTCCTTGCAACTGCTGCTACCACACGTGGGAACTTCGATCTTCTTCTGGAGCCTCCTTTGACCTTCGCTTGAATTTCCCTAACTTCTAGAGCTTGAGAGTGACCCTTGGTGACCTTCGCTTGACTTCTTTGCCTCCTCCTCTCCAAGATTGAACTTGTAGATGGATGCCCTAGGTCAGCTGCGGAAACCCTAGTCCTCTTTAGCACGTGTGAGAGAAAGATAGCCCAAACATAAATCTCCTTCGTCCTTATCCTCCTTTGCTGCCTCTTCCTTCCTTTTCCTTTACTAGAATGAGTGATGAGAGAGTGTGTTTCAAGGAGGACGAGTCTTCTTCTATATATAGACTTCTTCAAGGGTGGGCGTGGCTCTTCCTTTAGGACGATTTTCCAGTTGCTACGCTGACTTGGTCTTGGAGGTTATTCTGACACTTTTAAAGACAAATAATTTTCTTTACAAGTTACAATGTACCCAGTGGGGTCTTCAACTTATGATAGCGACTCTTTTGACTTCTTGACCTAGGACAAACCCTAGAAGCACTCAATGGGTGCTTGGGCTTTAAAATAGAAGACCTTGAGCATGAAACCCATGCTCCAAAAATAATAATAATTTTCTTTCATTTCATAATTTACTAGAATCAAAAATACATTTCATACTTATGAAGACCGAACCTAGTTACACATTTTTCAACACTTCATCTTAACTAGGTATGTATACATAAGAGGTACATGGACATTCTCAATCTGAAGAGATCTCATATGAAGAATCAGATTGGTAACCCATTTGTCTAGCATCATATCAACCAACATTGTTACATAGCAAGGCCTTGACTAACAACTCTATCTCTCCACAAGATCAGAGCACAATGTTGGTGAGACCAATGATTTATAGACACCATCATCATTGTCTCTCAACATACATACTCCACTCGAGTGTTGACCGAGTATGACCTTCTTTGGACTATTCTTGTCTTGGATAGCTAGTCCTCAAAGAATATTGGTCCATGACTACTCTTATCTTGGATTCCCTACGTCATCCTCAAAGAGTATCAGATGCCAGATGGTTACCCAATCCTCCATTTTGTCTTCCCAAGTGAAGACAAGAATGACGTGCCTATCTCTCCCTATCAACTAGGGAGGATATATTAACCAAGCCAAACTTGTCTCTCAAGTACACAAGCTTCTTGTTAGGAAGAGATTTCGTCTATATGTTAGCTACTTGCTCATCAATGGAGATATATTGTCGCTGCAACACACTATTTTGTACTAGCTCCCAAATATAGTGATACTTGTTGTTTATATACTTTGTCTTTCCATGAAATACTGGGTCTTCAGACAAATGTATACAACTGGTGTTGTCATAATGTATCACTGTAGGGTCCATCGGTCCTTTGAATAGATTGGATAGCAGCTTCCTTAACCAGATCGCTTCTTTGCTTACTTCATAGGCCGCAACATATTCAACCTCAGCACTACTCAAAGAAACTGTGTCTTTCTTTATGCTCATCCATGCGATCATAGAGGATACCAAACTGAAACATCCTCCCATAGTGCTTCTTCCATCCTGCTCGCTGCCTCCCTAGTCGGAATCTATTTATGCAATCAGGTGGGCATCATTCCTCCTATCATATTTCAGGCAATAGTGGATAGTTCCTCACAGATATCTCAGTATATGTTTTTCTGCTATCCAATGATCATGCTGTTGAAGAATCTAAGGCAAGATGACATTAATGATTCTTCTAACTATGATAATTGCTTGTGATGTCTTTTTACTTATTAGGATTATCTTCTTCTTCTTATAATTATAGTGTGTTCTTCAATCATCAAACAACTATCAAAAGAAGAAGATCAACAAGATACAAGTACACAAAATGTAGGCTCCAAGCCAGGGAAAAACCTCTCCTCTTGAGAGGAAAAGCCTTTAGTCTCTTCTTATAGATTCTTTATTGAAGAATACCAAGACCCTTGACCAATACTGAAGCCCTTCCAAGACCAAGATCAGCTTCTCAAGAATCTGTTTGCTTCACTGCTTTCTAAACCCAACAAAATCTCTTCCGACAACACTACTTCGACCTCCAGCCACAACTTTTCGGCCCTAACTGCAGATCTGCAACTTCGCCCCCCTGGCAGCAACAACTACTTCTCACGTGTGGACTAGAACTGCTTCTTCTTAGCCTCCGCTGCCTCGCTTGACCTAATGCCTTTTGGATCTAGAAGGGGACTTCGTTGGCCCTTCCTTCAGCTCTTTTTCACTAGATCGAACCTCCACAACGAAACCCTAGCGCGATAGCGGCAACCCTAGTGAAAATTTGTAGAATTTCAGCCCTCTTCTTCACACGCGTTGAGAGAAAGAGAGAGAGGGACCCAAACCATTTCTTTTCCTTCTTCGCTTGCCCTTTTCTGCTTCTTCCTTTGCATGAGAGAGAGAGGAATGAATGTGTCCAAATGAGGTCGAACTTTCTTCCATATATAGGTCTTCCAGGGGTACGAATTCCAGCTTCTAGGCTGACTTGACAGGCTGGCAGGCCGATTTGATAGGTTGGTAGGCCGACTTGATAGGCTGGTAGGCTGACTTGATAGGATGGCATGCTGACTTGGTGTTGGAAGGCTTAGTAAAATACAAAAATAATTATTTTTACAATTTACAAGATGCCTTATGGGGTCTTCATATTATGACAATGTCCCTGTTTGATTTCTTGACCTAGGACAATCCTAGAAGCACTTTCAATTAGTGCTTGACCTATAAAACAAATTTCTTGGGCAAGAAACCCAAGCTCAATAATAATAATCATTTTTCTTTCTTTTACAAAATACAAGAATCAAAAGTACATTTCATATTTATGTAGATCGAACCTAGTTACACTTTCTTCAACACTCCCTCTTAACTAGGGAGGTATTCATAAATGGTACATGGCTATTCTCAATACTGAAGAGATCTCATAAGAAGAGTCAGACTAGTAATCCATCCGTATAGCATCATTATAACCAACATTGTCACATAATAAGGCCTTGACTAACAACTCTATTTCTCAATAGATCAGAGCACAACGTTGGCGAGATCAATGATTATAGACACCTTCATCATTGGCTCTCAAGGTACATACCCACCCAGGTGTTCACCGAGTATGACCTTCTAGGATTATTCTTATCTTGGGTTCCCAACCCTCAAAGAATATCGGTCCTCTTGCTTACTCTTATCTTGGATGTCCTACCACATCCTCAAAGAGTATCGGATGTCAGATGATTACTTAGATGATTACTCAATCCCCCATTCTTTCTTCCAAAATGAAGACAAGAATGATGTGTCTATCTCTCCCTTTAAACTAGGGAAGATATGTCAACCAATCCAAGCTTGTTTCTAAAATACACAAGCTTCTTATTGGGAAGAGATTTTGTCAAAATATCAATAGTCTGATCATCGGTGGGGATATACTCCAGCTTCAGTACACCATCTTGTACCAACTTTCGAATGTAGTGGTACTTGTTTTTTATGTGCTTCATCTTTCCTTGAAATACTGGGTCCTTAGACAGTCTAATACAACTGGTATTATCACAATGTACTATGGTAGGATCCAACAGTCTTGCAAACAGATCAAATAACATCTTCCTTAACCAGATCGCTTCCCTACTCACTTCACAGGCTGCAATGTACTAGATCTCAGCACTACTCAAAGCCACTGTCTCTTGCTTTATGCTCATCCAAGAGACCATGGAGGATCCCAAGCTAAAACATCCTCCTGTAGTGCTTCTTCCATCCTTTTCGCTGCCTCCCCAATCGGAATCAGTAAATCCTTCAAGATGAACATCTTTTCCTTTTTCATACTTTAGGTAGTAATGGACAGTTCCCTGCAGATATCTCAGTATATGCTTGGCAGCTATCCAATGATCATGTCTCGACTCCATTTGAAATCGATTGAGAACATTTACTGCAAAAGATATGTCTGGTCGAGTATTCACCAGATACATTAGGGAGCCAATCAGTGGTCTGTACTTAGTAGGATCCACTGGACTGGATTCAGAATTCCTTGACATTTTCAAGTTCGCGATCATCCGAGTTATCATGGGTTTGCATTCCATCATATCAAATCTCTTCAATAGCTCGATCATATACGTTCCTTGTCCCAGGAAGATTTCATTCGGTTCCTGCCAGACTTCCAGTCCCAGATAATAATGCATAAGTCCTAGATCCTTCATATCGAATTTGGCTGCCAACATTTTCTTACACTCTTGAATTCTTTCTTCATTCCTAGTTAATAGAAGATCATCTACATATAGAAGAATGATGACAGGTTCATCATTCTCTACTTTGATGTAGATATTGGGATCTGCCGTGCTTTTCCTGAAACGCAACCTTTGTAGGTATGTGTCCATTCTAGCATACCATGCCCTAGGAGCTTGCTTGAGGCCATAAAGTGCCTTCTTCAATCTACAAATATGAGTTTCTCTGTCTTTTACTTCAAATCCCAATGGTTTCTGTATGCAGACTTCTTCATCTATGGTACCATTCAAGAATGCTGTTTGACATCCATTTGATGTACCTTCCATGCTATTGATGTTGTGAAAATTCTATCGCTGCAACAACTGATTCACTTTTCCTACTTATTTCATCATAAGTTATTCATGAAATTACTTCAACAAACATTAAAATAAATACTGCTGCAGACATCACATCGTAATACAGAAACAAACATATGCACACATTGACACAATGATTTTGGACTAATGTCCCCGGAAAAACCCAATGTGGGAAAACCGGTGCAGCAAGGGAGGATTTTATTATTCAGCAGTTTTCTAGTACAATAGGGTGCCAAACTGGCTTACCCACAAATAGACAAATTTCCAGCACTTCTTCTGATTCCATCGTAGGCCCTACTAACCTATGCGTCAACTTGAAACCCTCTGCGTAGGCCTACTGAGGCTCTGCGCAACCTCTCTGGCTTTCTGCGTCACTCCTGCAACCTCTGTGTCAGCCTGAAACCCTCTGCGTCGGCCTACTGAGGCTCTGCGCAACCTCTCCAGCTTTCTGCGTCACTCCTGCAGCCTCTGCGTTGATGACGCATGCCCTTCTGGCTCTACACAGTCTTTGCTGCTTCTGGCTCTGCATCTGCCTCTCCTGCCTCTGCGTTGATCTCCCATCTCTCTGTTCCGTACTTGCTGCCTCCTAACTACTCTCTAGACCATTGGTTCAATTTCTCAGCAAACCCCGCTCCAGAAATTGAACTGACTGGTCTCCCTCAGTATGTTCACCAAGTGACCCTCAAGCCTCCTCTTATACTTTCCTCGTTGACAAATCAACGACTGAGATTAAGTCCCTAATCAACGGCTAAGATTAGTTCTGGCTTGATCCATGCCTTTTGGACCATTCTAACACAGTTTCATATCAATACACATTAATATTTTATTTTCCCTAAGTTTAGACTTAGGGTCTCCATTAAAAATATTAACTATTTTAATATCTCCTGAAATGTTTAGAATCTGCCCAAATCCTTTCTGGGTATTGGAGATCTCATGTGCCCCAACCTCTCCACCAAATTTCATGGCTAGAGCACATCCGATGCTACCCCAAATCAACAGATGCTACCAAATATATTAGAGATCGGATCGTGGTATACCTTGTTGTGGGAGAAAAGGTCTCTTCATAGTCAATGCCTTCTTCTTGAGAGAAGTCTCGATCCACGAATCTAGCCTTGAATTTTTCTATGCTTCTATCTGCAACATGCTTGATCTTATACAACCACTTAGAGGTCACCATTGATTTGTTTTCCGGTCTTGGGGCAATTTCCTAGGCTCCATTCTTCATAATAGATTGGTACTCCTCATTCATTGCATTCTTCCATTCTTGGTGTTTGGTTGCTTCTTAGAAAGTAGAAGGTTCATCTTTAATGAGCTTTGACATGTATGCTGCATATCCTGAGTATCTTTTCGGTTTCTTGCTCTCCTTGAAGCTTCCTCTTGTGGTGTGACCTTCTGCTTCTTGAAGTGTAGAAGTTAACCAGTTAGGTCTCTTTCTTCTTTCAGGGAGAGAGATTGGTTCACTGGGACCTTCTTCTTCATGATGAGAGACTGCTTCTTCCTTATTAACTTCTTCCTCAAACATAGGAAGTTCAGAATCAGATGGGAGATCTTTAGATTTCTTGAAGGCAATGCTCTCATAAAAAATTACATCTCTGCTTACTTCTATATGATGTCCTTTTTTGTAGATCCTGTAAGCCTTGGAAGAGTTGCTATATCCAACAAATATTCCTTTCTTGCTTGCGGGATCTAGCTTCTTTCTTTTGTCCTTGGGAATGTGAATATATACAAGACACCCAAATATTCGGAGATGATCAATATTTGGTTTCTTCCCAGTGAAGACTTCTTTTGGAGTTATATTACCAAGTGACTTGTGAGGACTTCTATTTTGAATGTATGCTATAGTCTTCGTTGCTTCTCCCCATAGGAATTTCGGTAGATCTTGATCATGGAGCATAGCTTTGACACTTTCTTCTATAGCTCTATTCTTTTGTTCAGCTACTTCATTCTGCTCGGGATTGTATGGAACTATAAGCTTAATCCCAACCTCCTTACAGAAAGCAATGAGTTCTTTGGAAGTATACTTGCTTCCATTGTTTGACTTTAGAATCTTTATCTTTCTTTCTGTAAGATTTTCTACCTCTACCTTGAATTATTGAATTTTATGAATACTTCGTCCTTGGATTTAAGTAAATAAACCCAAGTTTTCCTTGAATGATCGTCAATGGAAGTAACATAATATAGATGACCTCCAAGTGATTTAGAGATGGGACCACATACATTAGAGTGGATGAGATATAGAATCTCTTGAGCTCTAGATGTACTATTTGCAAATGGTTTCTTTGCATTCTTTCCCAGAGCACAGCCTTTGCAGACTCCTTCATGGTCTTCTTTGAGATTTGGTATCCCATTTACAATGGAGTTTAGAGTTGGCAAGATCTTGTAATGAAGATGGCCCAATCTTCTATGCCAAAGTTCACACAGACTTATTTCAATGTGGACAAGTGCTTGATTTAGAGGAGATGAGAGTTTGTAGATTCTTCCTTCTCGAACTCCAATGGTTCTCGCTTTTTCAATGCTAGAATTTTTAGATGAAACCACTACTTTACCATCTATAAAAGCAACTCTATCTCCCTTTTCTTCTAATGATGAAACAATAATAAGATTTTGGCACAAACTTGGAACATATAGAATGTTTTTTAGATGAATGTTGCCTCCTCCTTCTAGCTCAATTGGTGTAGATCCATCCCTTTTACCGGATAGCTCTTGTTGTGACCAAGCTCCATAGAGTATGAGGACTTCCCTTTGGATAGGGTTTTGAGTTGCTTGTGATATCCAGTCATGTGTCTTAAAGCTCCACTATATATCACCCATATATTTTCATCTTGAAATGTTTGGTGAGGGCTGAGAACAATCCTTCATTCTTTGAAGATTTGAGATATTTGGAAGAGAAGAGACTATTCCATACTGCCTTGAAACTTTACTTGATGAGACTTGCTAATGATGAACACTTTTCTTCAAGCTTCTTCATAATAGAGTTGACCTTCTTCATGCCTTGTGCGAACCATAGCTCTGATACCATGTTGAAGAATCTAAGGCAAGATGACATTAATGATTCTTCTAACTATGATAATTGCTTGTGATGCCTTTTTACTTATTATGATTATCTTCTTCTTCTTATAATTATAATATGTTCTTCAATCATCAAACAACTACCAAAACAAGAAGATCAACGAGATACAAGTACACAAGATGTAGGCTCCAAGCCAGGGCAAAACCTCTCCTCTTAAGAGGAGAACCCTTCAATCTCTTCTTATAGATTCTTTATTGACGAATACCAAGACCCTTGACCAATACTGAAGCCCTTCCAAGACCAAGATCAACTTCTCAAGAATGTGTTTTCTTCACTGCTTTCCAAACCCAGCAGAATCTCTTCTGGCAACACTACTTCGACCTCCAACCATAACTTTTTGACCCTAACTACAGATCTGCAACTTCGACCCCCTGACAGCAACAACTACTTTGGACGTGTGGACTAGAACTGCTTCTTCTTAGCCTCCAGCTGCCTTGCTTGACCTAATGTCTTTTGGATCTAGAAGGGGACTTTGTTGGCCCTTCCTTCAGCTCTCTTTTCACCATATCGAACCTCCACAATGAAACCCTAGCCCGACAACGGAAACCTTAGCGAAAAGCTGTAGAATTTCAACCCTCTTCTTCACATGTGTGGAGAGAGAGAGAGAGAGGAACCCAAAACACTTCTCCTTCTTCTGCCTTCTTCGCTTGCCCTTTTTTGCTTCTTCTTTCGCATGAGAGAGAGAGAGAGGAATGAATGTGTCCAAATGAGGTCGAACTGTCTTCTATATATAGGTCTTCTAGGGGTACGAATTCAAGCTTCTAGGCTGACTTGACAGGCTGACAGGTTGACTTGGTTTTGGAACACTTAGTAAAATACAAAAATAATTCTTTTTACAATTTACAAGATTCTCGATAGGATCTTCCTATTATGACAATGTCCCTATTTGACTTCTTGACCGAGGACAAACCTAGAAGCACTTTCAATTAGTGCTTGACCTATAAAACAAATTCCTTGGGCAAGAAACCCAAGCTCAATAATAATAATTATTTTTCTTTCTTTTACAAAATACAAGAATCAAAAGTACATTTCATATTTATGAAGACCGAACCTAGTTACACTTTCTTCAACACATGCTTTGGCTCCACTTGGAATTGACTGAGAATGTTTGCTGCAAAACATATGTCTGGTCAAGTGTTCACCAAGTACATTAGTGAACCAATCAGTTGTCTATACTTGGAAGGATCCACATGGCGCAATTGAGAACTCCTCAGTCTCTTCAAGTTTGTGTCATCAGAGTGGTCATGGGTTTGCAATCCATCATGTGAAACCTCTTCAACATCTTGATCACTTACTTTCCTTGACCTAGATAAACTTTATTAGGTCTTTGCTAGACTTCTAGTCCCAAATAGTAATGCATCAACCTTAGATCCTTCATGTCAAATTCTACTGCTAGTTGCTTCTTAAAGTCTTCAATTCGACCTTCTACACTTGTTAAGAGAAGATCATCTACATACAGAAGAATGATTACAGGTTCTCCATCCATAACCTTGATATAGAGGTTCGGATCAGCATAACTTTTTGTGAAGCCTATTCTTTGTAGATATGCATCCATTCTAGCATACCATGCCCTTGGTGCTTGCTTGAGGCCATATAATGCTTTCTTCAATCTACAAACATATGCCTTTCTGTCTTTAACTTCAAATCCCAAGGGTGTTGAAATTTGGTACCAGAGGACAGGTGGTTCCCTTAGGGTTTGATCTTTGGCCTAGGGAAAAGTGTCCAAAAGATTTTAATTTTTCTCCTAAAGTGACTTTATAATTTTTATGAAGTTAAAATCTAATTTAAAAGTGATTTTAAGTGATAAAGTTACTAAGTCTAATTTTAAAGTGACTTTTATAAAGTCAATGAAAAATTAGAAAGGAAAAGTGACTTTGGAAATAAATGACTAAGTGGGTCTTTATTAAAGTGGGTGAATTAAAATTAGAAAGTGAGATTTAAATGTGCATTTAATCTCAGCGATTGATCTAAATCTATTTCAGCCATTGGATTTAGAGATCACCCAAAAGTCACTTGGATCACCCAAAAGTTCACTTGGAGTTATATTAAAGGAGGAAAAGGAGGAAAAGATCATTCATTTTTTCATGAGCAGATTGGGAGAAGGAGAGGAAGAGAGCAAGGGAGATTTCTGGACAAGAAGGAGAAAGAGGCAGCAGTTTGGCACACATACCAGGCAGCTCTTCAGCAAAATCAGAACATCAGAAAGACAAGAAGAACAACAGCAAGAACAAGCAGAAAAAGCTGATTTTTTTGCTGAAAACAGTGTTTTACAACCCGCCCGGGTCATCACCAACCCGGCCGGGTCGATCCGGGTCGGAGGCTTGGATGGTGACCCGGCCCTTGAAACGGCTCGGTCGGCCGAGTCATCAATGACCCGGCTGAGTCAGGCAATGACTCGGCCGGGTCATTGATGACTCGGCCGACCCGGCCGGGTCCCACAAAAAAACGGCCGAGTCACTGGCGGGTACCTAGTGAGGGATTTTAGTGCATATCTGGAATGTTTTGTTAGCTGTAACTCAAGAAATCTGCAACAAACATCAAGGTTTCCATCTCCCAACAAGTAAATGAATCATTTGGAACCTTGCTCTATGACTCTATATTGAATTTATTTGTTGATTCATTGGTTTAGAGTCTACAATACACATTTTTCAACCATTTTTAAGTCTATCTTATCTTTGAAAATTTTCTAGGCACTTTTCCTAGTGGGACCTGATCTCATATTCACAAAAATACAATTCCCCGCTTGCTGGATATTGCTATTTTCTGCTAATCAAGCTTGTTAAGTGATCTTCTAAGACTTATCTTTCATCCTCCAACCTCCCCACCTCTAAATCTATGATCCAAGATTGCTTTGGAACTCACTAGGTGGTCTATTGGAGTGAAACATGTTGTTATCCCTGTTGTTTACTGTAGATTTTTCAGTATGATTTTACACAGCAGCAAACTAATTTACTCCGTAAACCACCCAACCAGTCATTGAAACTAAAAAAGAACATCATTGATTCATTATTGGTTAGAATATCTTTTCTATATCATTTTTGAGTACTTGTATGTTATACCTAACATTAATTGGTGCAATGTTCTTGCTGATTTAGCTTTCTGCTGCAGATATATACATAGAATCAGAAGGACATCTTTCAGAATTAATTCCTACACCTCTTCTTGACCCTATTTAAGGCACTAGTCTTATTTGGACTCTGGAGTTGGTTGGGGTATCAACTAAAAAGCCTCCCTTGGCCTTTCAAGGGGAAGTTGGGCCTAAAGAGCAGGGATTTGGGTTAAGTTGTGCCAATCCCAACAAGTTACAAGGACTTTGGCAACCTTACTAATCGGATTGGAAACAATTCCCTTTACTCCATTTCCAGTTTCCTTTATTCTTTAAACCATGCATACCTCTATCTCAAGACCTTACCTTTAATAAAAGAAAAGCGAAAGTCTTAGTCTTAGTATTGAGTCTAAAATTGCACTGAAACCAGGGGTAATCCTAAAAATAGATTCTTTGCTAAAGCTATGAAAGTAGGGTAAGGTAGAGGGAAAAGACACATTGATTCTTCAACAAGAAGACAGTTTCTTTGATCATGAGCCTACTTTGATCATATCTTGTCTTCCATCTATATTATAATGTTGTGTGTTTGGAAACATGAATGAAAATCTTTAAAATTATGTTTAAAATCTTCAAAATTATGTTTTTTTATAAAAAAACTAAATATTTAATGTATTTTTTACAACGACCGAGTCATTGAAAACGAGTCGACCGAGTCATTACCGTTTCGGAGTCGGAGTCGGAGTCATTGCTCGGCCGAGTCGGAGTCGGAGTCGGAGTCTTAAAACATTGCTTGACTCTGAGCCTTCTAGCTATGAAGAGGCAGCTAGCCAGCAGGTCTGGAGTGAGGCCATGCAGGAGGAGTATTCTTCTATCATGAAGAATGATGTTTGAGAGGTGGTGCCGAGGCCTGAGGGCAAATTCGTGGTTACTTCCAGATGGCTTTACAAGGTAAAGCATGCTGCAGATGGCAGCATTGAGAAATTCAAAGCGAGGTTTATGGCTAGAGGGTTCTCCCAGGTAGAGGGAGTTGATTATGAGGAGACCTTCACTCCTGTGGCTCAATATACTTCGATCCGCTCCATTATATCGATAGCAGCAGAGATGGGTTGGAAGATCCACCAGATGGATGTGAAGACCGCATTTCTCAATGGCTTCATACAGGAGGAGGTGTACATTGAGCAGCCACAGGGCTTTGAGGTGCATGGGAAGGGGTCCCATGTATGCAGACTGAAGAAGGCCCTTTATGGCCTGAAGCAAGCTCCCAGAGCTTGGTACTCCAGGATAGACACTTATTTGCAGGGGATGGTTTTCACAAAGAGTGAGGCAGATCCGAACCTTTACTTTATTGTGATAGGTGAGGAGCCTCTCATTCTGGTGCTGTATGTGGATGACTTGGTCATTACAGGTGCAAAGAGACTCATAGAGCACTGCAAGATAGATCTTGCGACGGAGTTTGAGATGAAGGACATTGGCTTGATGCATTACTTTTTGGGTTTGGAGGTGTGGCAGGAGGAAGGGCATTTCTT
>APFE031081077.1:220818-235440 GCA_000404065.3 Pinus taeda | reverse complement strand
TATATATATAGCAGACGCTTCCGCGGACGCTTCGCTTCCTAGATTTTTGGAAAATGACGCTTCCGCGCTCCGCGCTTCCGCTTTGCGCTTCCGCTTCGCTCCGGCTTCGTGCAACATTGCTTGAAAAAGTCCCAAGGTTAGGCCTAGGACTAGATTAGGGTTTATCCTAGGGAAAAATTGCCAATGGAAAGGCCAATGCTTAATCTTGGGTGAGTCTAGATGGAGATGTACTTAAGGAAAATCAAGCCCTAGAATGGAGTAAGGGATATTGAAAAACCTTAGTTTTCCAACCCTAACTATCATTTTATGTGGGAATAAAATCATTGAGGATAACTTAAGATGAAGGATCACTCAAGGGATTGTCACGCAAATATGAAAGGTAATGCATACAATACATTGTCAAGATTTCATAGAAAATATTCAACAAAAACTAGCACATAGAAAACCTAAGAATAACCATTCCATGCAATAGCCATAATATATATTCAAAAATATAGAATAATTAGAAGAAAATGCATGAAATAATCCTTTATTATTTCAAAATGATGTCTCCAAAGCTAGAGAATGTTTCGACTCTCCACAAGCAAATACTCCACAAAAGATCACATCTCCACAAGATACAAGTCTATTTAGGCCAAAATCTCTTAGAGAGGCCGAATTGATCCACAAGTGATGATGAAAAGACAAATGATATGACCTCTATTTATGACTAATGAAGCCCTTAAATGAAGTTTGACATAAAATAACCTTGGGTTACAAGCCAACCCACTAGCTAAGTGACAAAATAAGCCATAAATTCCCACACATGTGAGTCGTAACCTCAAAAAATGCTGATGTCATGCCCTTTTAGGGCTCCAAATGCCATGTCAAGGTGTGAAAAAGTGCCATGATGCTAGAATCATCCAAAATTTGAGGAAGGTCCCTCAAATCCTCCTCTAGGGTCCCAAGTCCAGCTAGGGTGCCATCATGTCATCTTCATGGGTCTTGTTGACTACTAAAGTTGCACTTGAAAAATTTTGACGACTCCATGCCCAAGGACGTGTCAGAAGCTTAAATGTACCATCAGATGTTTTAAACTCTAGCTTCTTCTCATTTTCTTCTCCAGTCCTCAGATTCTGCAACTCTACTAGGATATTGTATAAATTTCACTAGCATGATGAATAAAGCCATATAACAGGCCTAGGGTGTTGGGACTCGATCAACAAGCAATCACACTTTGGAGTGTTTTTTTTCTTGGTTAATTATTCTTGCTTTTTAGCGGTGAATAATTTTCTAGGTTTTTTCACTCACCACATAACCCAAAGGCAAGGTGACGGCTTGAAGATTGAGCCCATAATGCATCTTCATGTCTAGAGTCAATGTATATTACCATGTTAGGTCATCTCTGAAATTTCGCAGAATTTGACTAGGTCTAAGTAGGATATTTTAATAATTAAAAATTTCTTGCAAAACTGAATGTTTTAAAATTAATTTCTATGTAATGATGTAAATAAATGACCTTAGGAAATTTCTGAGACGTGTGACTACTCAAAATTCATTCTCAGAGGCCCAACATTATCCTCAGACCCACTTTGAGGGTCAGAAAACAAGTTATAGTCCCTCAAAAGCCAATTTCTCATGAGAGGCAAAAATGAGGAAAAAATAAAAAAAGATGAATAATTGGAAAGATTTAGAAATTTTTCCGAAGTCAAAATAAGTCAAATTTTGACATGGAAGATTTCAGTGAAGGTAAAAAATGATGTGGAAACCATGTGGGGCCCACCACATGAAACACAACTCAAAGTCAAAGCAAGTCAATGGGTGGTCAAAAGGCAGTCAACAAGCATCGTGTTGAAGTTTATGAGGCACAACGAAATGTTTGAGGTTCCAAAGTTGATTTAATTTAAACATGGAACAAAATAAAGTGACTTGGCATATAAGACAAAAGAAATCAATAAAAAAAGATTTGAGTGGGGGACAAGCTGAGTGACATGGAAGGCAACCTAGACAAGTCAAAGTTGCACATAGTCAAAAGAAGTTGAATTGCCTACTGTATCTTTTCTTCTCCATAGATCTGGTAATTAAATTTAAGTGGGGGACATGACTGCCAGATAGGACAGATCTTGTCCCGATTAATTTAAGTAGCCAATTTATAAAGAATTTACGTAGGCAGTTAAAGAAGGACCACCCTGGTAGATTTTAACCAATACGTAGACCTGTGTATAATAGTTCGATGACAGTGGATTGGCACGTGATCATAGGTGTCATACATGCAATTTTTGGTGAGAGATAAGTGGGAGTTTCCTCCACATGACCGGTCCTCCTCATACACATGTACCAAGCAACACAACGGATTTGAGGATATTCGATGGACAGTTAAGGTGTCAAGGCTGCCACCTACAACAGTCAAGCAACCACTTGGAATTCGATTTTGCCTCGTTGGGATCTCCTCCTCTCCACTTGTCATTTGATTTGGCATTGAGATTTGCTCCCATCTCTCTATATAATAGAGCCTTGAGCTCTCATATGGTATCTTTTACTACGAGCTATTGTGCTTGGGGAAGCTCTGCTTCTATGCACACTTGTTCTTCATTTGAATAAAAAGACTTTGGGGTTCATTCATGGCTGTTATTCCATTGGAGCATGTGCTTGGTTCATTGATGGTATAATCTTCTCTACTTGTGCTTTAAAGTGTGTTTCATTTCTCATATGCTTCTATATAATTGTAGATGTAGAGCTATCTTACATTTGCAATTGGTTTATGAATATGCTTTAGGTGTAGATAATCTCTAGTTATTTTCATATAAATTTCTAGAGTTATCTTACCATTTTCTATTGATATAATCCATATGAGTTAATGCGTGTTGGAATTTTTGTAGAGGACCATCTTTTGGATCAATTAGCAAGTGTGAGAGGATGTCTTCAAGAGACCAACTTGTTGTCAGCTGGATTGTACAGACACCATGACAACCGCTCAGGGCGGGGGCTGTCACTCTGACCCCCGCCCACTCAGTTCTAGTTGTCTCCCAACAACAGGCTATGGGGGGTAGTCCCTATGGAATGAGATGAAGCAAAACAAGTTGGGAACCAACTTGCTTGGGAGACATGGATGAGTGGCCTAGCTACTTGGTTGAATTTTGCAAGATTAATGATTAAATTAGATTCTAAATATGAGACTAGTGTCTTAATGGAGTCACAATTCTTGCTTATGGTAAATTGAAACCAAGTGACTAGATGGACACACACTGCTCGAGTGATTGACTAACCTATATGATGTGCAAATCCTAGGACCTATGTGAGATGCAATGATCTTGGTTAATTTTAATTATATGCCTAATCTAAGTAGAACCTTTCCTTTAACTGTTTTTGAGAAACAATCCTCAAAGTAACTTGTGAAATCGACCTGATTAACGATAACTTCCCCTTGTGTTCCACTCATCCAGTGCCTCCGGTGCTGCAGAGACTGTGGCTTTGACGACTACAAGGTCACTATGTTAACTACTATGAAGAGTTGAACCTCTCAAGTTAGTTTGAAAAGGGTTTTCCTAAATCTCTATCAACCTAGCTTATGCTAGGAGGTGAATTCTTAATGCAGGCTAGATCCTAGAATGCTATGCAAGATGATGAGTGAAATTATCTTGAGTTAAGATTGTTTATGTTACTTAAGTAGTTAGTGTGAATCATCTTATAGCAAGAGTACTTAACAATATTGAGACAACAATCTTAAACAAGATAAATGCCAAAAGATACAAGTGCAAGCTTCACAAGATGCTTAACCAATTAGATCAACTTATCTACTTATCAATTAACCACAAAGATATAATATGCCAATGTTTCAGCAATATTCAAGATAAGCCAAATACGACTATTGAGATAACGAATGAAAAAACTAGATGCAAATGCTTAAGATGATCAACCAAGATGCCAAAGACTTAGAGCAATGATTCAATTATATACCAAACACAATGATGCCAGTTAGATTTCAAATATTAAATCAATTTATATCAATCACAAGATCAGATTTTTAGAGCTTAGGTGTAGGAGTGCTTTAGTTGCCAAATTCCGAAAATTTTGCAAACTTATAACAAGACACGCAAATGTTAGTACTTAAGAAAATTTCAGCACTCTATTATACTTCTGACAACAGCAAGTAAATGTCAATTCCAAAGTGCATATGCTTGCCTAATGTCACAATAAGTAACCCAACTACCAAATAAACTTGGCCAAATTAAGCATCAGATGTGTTAGCTTGCTTAAGATACATTATTCAGGAAAATTTCAGATCTGATCTATTTATTACAGAAGTAAATAAACCTCAGATCAACAAGCTAATGAGACTAAACACAGTGCCAAAAATAGGAAAATTCACCAGAAACTGAAAATTTGAAGTTTTTGACCCTTTTAAAGTGTATGCTTAAGAAATTTCAGTTCTGAAATCTCCAGTTATGCAATAAATTCTAGTAAGCAGAAAAATAGATCTAGGCTAAATCTATGATGCCCAAGTGGCCAAAATTTAGGAAAACCAATATTTTGCTATTTTGAACAATTTTGACTGATTTATTGATTTTAGGGCCTAATTCTCATTGATTTAACTGCTATAATAAAACAGGGATAAAACAAGGGTTTAAAGGTCAAACCCTTGGCCAAAGGCCTTGTAGATAACCCTGCCTAAGTAGCCCAAATCTTATGATGAAGAAACAACTTGAAAATCAACCTTCTGGAGCTCAAAAATCTGCAAAACCACCAAGGAATTAGTCTTGAAAAATCAAATGAGGGTTTAGGGTAGAAAATGGGCAAGAAAAACCAACGTTAGGCCAAAGAATGCCCTACAAAATTTCCTAGAGACTAGATCTTACCCACAAGGGCCTAGATCTAGCTCTACTTCAGTTTGATCCCTTGATCTAACTTGCGAAAAATGAAAATAAAACACCCAAACCCCAAATATATACAAAATACTTTAAAGCCCCAAAACCCAAGTTAGAAAAAATAATTTACAAATTAGAAACCACAATGTATACTATAGCTTTAGCGAAGATTTAATCCACCATACAAATATTTGGGATCCAAGCAACAATGGTTCTTGCCCAAGTTTGTGAAATTGGAGGCCAAGGACTGAAGTACCTGCAAACACTATGCATTTACCTCAAAATAATTTGTTAAATCACATAGGGAATCAAGCCACCTAATATTAGCCCAAAACTATCAATAGTATGATTTTATCTTCATCTAATGAAAAAACAAATCTTACCAATATTCAACACAACATATAGATGCCCGTAGTCAACACATACCACAAATCAATAAGCAAGAACACCTTGAATTGCACCCCAAAGTCTTTATTATGATAGAAAAAATAGTTCCCAGCGGGCAATAGTTACAAAGATGCTTCATCAATAATTTTCTAGCCAAAGATCAAGATGCTAGAGACTGAAATGACTTTAATCTATAGATTTATCCTCAAAGTGGAAAAATAATGGTTACTTTTTTTGATCTTTGTCAAAATAAACAATTCAAGATTTTTTAATCTTGGCCCTTGATTTTTTTTATTTCTAAGGAATTTTTGAATTTATCTTTTAATTTCATTTTTATTAGCTCAAAATTAATTATTTTGAGCTAATTTCGTAAAAAATTGACTTTGACTTAACCACCAAGGTCCAAGGGTCCAAAATTTCTTGAAATATATAATATTCCATTGGTGGAGGACCTTTAAAAATTGATTCTTTTAGGACCCACGAATTTTTCTCTTTGGAGAATTATTTTTCCTAAGACAACTTAATTTTGATTCTAATTAATTAATTTTTTAGCTTAGGATTTAATTTTATTTTGCTAGAAAAATTAATTAATTTACACATGAGCGGATTTAATTATTTTTCCACTCTCTAATACATAAGATTTTACATTTATAACCCTCAAAGGGGGAATACACATTTGGCTTAGACCCTCAAGGCACATAACCCATCTACGGCACAATATGATCTAGTAAACCAAGTGATTTGTAATAAAATAATTAAGCCAACTAGCTTAAATTATTTCCAAATCACTTTTACAACAGACTTGACTAAAACCACTAAGACTCACTTAAGATTTTGACAATAAATTTCACTTTAACTTTGAGTTCTAAGCTGGAGGTAAAAAAACTCTTCTGATTAGCTGTGTCTAGAAAGTCAGGTAATCAATGAGGTTAAAAAATCTCCTAGGATGAAATTCATCATCAAAATTATAAGCTTCCCTAGGCTATTACATGTTGATTTGGGGTAGCATTGAATGCGCTCTAGCCACGAAAATTGGTGGAGAGACTAAAGCACATGAGATCTCCAATACCCAGAAATGGTTTGGGCAGATTCTAAACAGTTTGGGAGATATTAAAATAATTAATACTTTTAATGGAGTCCCTAAGTCTAAACTTAGGGAAAATAAAATATTAATATGAATTAATATAAAAATGTGTTAGAAGGGTCAAAAAGTCATGGATCAAGCTAGAGTTAATCTTAGCCGTTGATTAGGGACTTAATCTCGGTCGTTGATTTGTCAACGAGAAAAGTATAAGAGGAGGCTTGAGGGTCACTTGGAGGACACATTGAGGGAGACCAGTCAGTTCAATTTCTGGAGCGGGGTTAGCTAAGAAATTCGAACTAGTGGTCTGGTGAGCAGTCAGGAGGCAACAAGTACGGAACAGAGAGAAGGGATCAGCCATTGGAGACCAGCACTGAGGCAGGGGAGGCAGACACAGGGCATTTCAGGCAGACGTAGAGGCAACTGGAGACTGCGCATTCACTAGAGGGCCTGTGTGGGTGACGTAGAGAAGCCCAGGGCTGATACAGTTAAGCAAGGGCTGATGCAGAGTGTCTGGGAGCCACGCAGAGGTCAGCCAAGCTGATGCTGGGACTAAGAGAAGCGCTGGAGAATTTTTCTCTCTGTGGGTAAGCCAGTTTGGCACCCTGTTGTACTGAAAAATTGCTGAATAATAAAATCCTCCCTTGCTGCACCGATTTTCCCACATTGGGTTTTTTCGGGGACTATTGTCCATAATATCTGTGTCAATGTGTTGATTCTTGTACATGTTTTTCTATTTTTTATTTTTTATTCTGTATTACGGTGTGATATCCGCATCATAATTTATTTTAATGTTTATTGAAGGAATTTCATAAATAACTTATTGAAGAATAAGTAGGAAAAGTAAATCAGATGTTACAGTGATAGAATTTTCACATGGGATCAGAAGAAGTAATCAGAGACAGGAAGGGAAAATCAGTTATGGGTCGAGACCATGATGTAGAGGCATCCACGTCAGGGGACTCACACAGATTTTTAGAAGATTGCACAAGAGAAAGAGATTTCGATTTCTCTATGTTGGCTTCCAGGCTGGAAGAAGAAGTGGCTTGTATGAATAGTTCTGCATCATCAAAAGTGTGGTATATAGACAGTGGAGCCTTGTGGCATATGACAAGAATTAGGGAATGTTTCTCAGAATATCGAGAAGAGAAGATGAACTTTCATATCACCATGGGGAACAAGGCAAAGTGTACTCCAGTAGGGAAGGGTACCATAGTTTTTCAAACAGAATCGGGAGAATGGTTTCGTGCTACAAATGTGCTGCATGTACTAGGATTGGGGATGAACTTACTTTCCGTGTCGCAACTTCAAGGCAAGGGCTATGATGTCTACTTCATCAAGGAGAAGGTATACGTCAAACACTCGAGCTGGAAAAAGAAAGTGCAGATTGGGATCATAAGTAACAAGTTATATAGATTACAACTAAAATCACCAATGGCACTAATAGGCAGTCATGGAGACAAGGACTTGAATGAACTATGGCACAGAAGAATGGGTCATTTGCACCATGGATCTATGAGAATTTTCAGGAGCACTGTAACAGGAGTTCTGAATCTGAGTACGGAACGAGATGATGCATGCAGAGGATGCGCTCTAGGAAAGTATGCCAAGGCAGCATTTCCCAGGAGCAAACACAGGGCCAAGAGTGTACTAGGATTGATACTGTTGTCGCGCAAAGTGTCTAGGCACCGCGACAACGCTCAGACTGGGGGCTGTCACCCTGATCCTCCATCTCTTCGTTTAAGCCGTCTCCCAGAAGCAGGCTAAGGGGGGTAGACCCTATGGGATAAATGAAGACCAATTGGGAATCAACTAGTTTGGGAGACACAACAGGGGAAAACCAGCGCTTGGTCGATTTTAGAATTTGATTAGATCTTTAAATGCTTAAGACTAGTGCCTTATGGAGTTAATGAAAACCAAGTAATTAATTAGCTACTGCTGCTTATGAAGTAATTTAATGATTGCTTGAAAATATTTACAAAATATCCAACATGTAATGAGCATTATAAAATCCAAGCAATGATTAACTTCACCAGATGCAAGATATTCAAAAAATGCACAGAGCTCTAGCAATTAAATTTCAAAGGATCAAAATTCATTACTCAACCATGAAATTCAAATGCTAACCAGTTCATAAAACGATTCATCACTTTCAGATAGCTAATCATCAGATAAAACTTAAGCACATTTAACTATATAAAAATGACAAATATTAATCCTACAACAAAAAGAAAAAGACATTAAAAAGAATTGCCAATTTTTAATTAGTCTTTTTCAAAATTTTTTAATTTTTAAATATTTTAATTTTAATTTTAATTTTTTAAAATATAACTAAATCTAAAATAAAACAAGGACTAAATAAAAACCCAAGGATTAAATATTGTATGCTTTGGATTTTTTTTTTTTTTTTTTTACTTATTTTTATATATTTGATATTATTTTTAAAATCAAAATTTTAAACCAAATTAAACTAACTTAAATAAACTAAAATAAAAAAAAAAAATAAAAAATAAAAAAAATGAAACCAAAACATTAAAATCTAAACTTAACACTTTTATGATTATTTATATTTTTAAATTTTTTGTTAATTTTTTATGATATAAAGTTCAAATTTAAAATATAGCAAAACTAAAATTAAAATCTAATCTAAACTAAAGTCTAATCAAAAACCAAAAGGAACATTTTATGCCATTTTTTTATATTTTTTATATTTTTTTTGAGTTATTTTTAAATAAAACAAAACAAAACTAAAAAAAATGTCTAACTCTAAACTAAATGAAAATGAAACTTAAAATAAACAATAAATATATACAATTAAAATGAAATCTAAAACTAAAAAAAATTATTAAAAATCTAATTCTAAAAACTAATTATATTAACCTGAAGCTAAACTATAAAACTTAACTCAATATATAAAAAAAATCGTAAATGTCAAAATCTAAGCTAGACACACAAAGGAAAAAATGAGCATATTTTTTTTTTATTTAAATGTGTAGGTCTTCGACAGCGGCAAGGAAATGAGGATAGCGCAATGGAACTACGTTTGCAGGTTAGGGAGTGAGGAATGGCAATGGAGGGACGCAGTTGCAGCGGTAGCCTGAAAGGATGGATGCGGGTTTGGGCAGAAGTTAAGCAATGAATAAAGGGAATGGAGCAGCGTTTGAGGGACATATGACTGCGGAAGACGCAGCGAGGAATGGAGCCGGTAGAGGAGCGATGAGTTGAAATGTTGAAGGTTTTTGGACAGCAAAATTGCGTGGAGGAGAGCAGCTACTTGGAGAGGCCGGATGGAGCTCGAGCAGAGAGCCACGAGAATGATTTTTGTTTGCAGGTGCGTGGAAGGGCTTGAAGAATGGAGGACGTAGGCAAAGGAATAGCCAACTAGAACAACGTTGAAGGTTGCAGAGAATCGTGGCAGTGTGAGGTGAAATGAAAGGCAGAGGGGCAGCGTAGAGATCAATGGAGTAAGCTGCGTGAGAGATGAAGGCGAACGGAGGAATGATGAAACAAATCCACGTGAAAAATGGTAGCGATCGAGGAGAATGCGATTGCAGGAATGAGCTCAAATCAAAGCTGTGTTTGACAACTGTGGAAGAATAGAATAGGAAATTTTTGCAGGTATGAGGAGCACGCTGAGGGATTTTGGTAGCGGGGAGAAAGGCTCCTGACAGCATAAAATTTTTGAGATTTTTTGTCAAAAGAAAAATTTTGACCTTGGGCAGCAGAGAAACTGAAATTGGCGGCCCAGAAACCCTTGAACAAATGATTTTTTGAAATTTTGAATCGTGATGCTTCAGATTTGTGAATTGAACCCTTAAAAAAATTTGCCGGATTTTCAAACCCTTGAACAACAAAAACGTGCACTTACAAAAAATTGGTCCTGAAGCAAATATTCCTGCTAGAGCTGATCCTGAGGCCAGATCTTACCCTCCAGGGCCTAGATCTGGTTTCAAGATTGAATCTCACCTTCAGATCTGCAACCTGCAATGACAAAATCAAGCACCCAGAAATAAAGTGCGCAAGAAACAAAACCTAAAAACCCTAAAACCAGCTAAATAATTACAGTATTCACAGTTTAAAGGCTCTAAATAGCCAGATTTGTCAATATGACACATAAATATTTTTTAAGATTTTGAATTTAAGATGAGGTGCTTCAGAAAACCCTTCATGCATCCACAAAAAAAATTTCAAATGATAAGCCCGGGATCAAAACTGGCTGGGCTCTTCAGAAAATGTAATTCGGGAGTTGGCTAGTTCAGCCGAGAACTTCCCTGAACGCCCGGTAATTTAAAAAAAGGATTCCCTGCACAACTCAATTCAACCATTGATAAAGAGGGAGAAAACGATACTAAAATCCAGATCTAATGGAGATACCTGCCATCATATTTAGAAATTTAACTACCATTCAAACCCTAGCGACTAAAACATCTTACAACATTTCCGGAAGAGTAACACCAGCAAGATTTCAACCCCAAAGTCTTTCTTTATTGCACGTGAAAAATGACTACAAGAGAGCTTTCTTTAGCACACGACTCTAAGATCGAATAATCTCAAATGACCCCTGACACCCTATTTAAAGGAAAAATTTCCCAACTGCTAATTTGAGTGATCCATGTCAAAATGATCTCGACTGTCGATGAGGATCAAAATCTCTTTTAATCTCATCCGTCGAAATTTTAAATGCATTTTAATATATTAAAAAAATTAAAATCTTGTGTTTTATTTCCTCAAAACTTTGACTTAATTATTATTTTATTTTATTTTTCAAATTTTTATTTATTATATTATTTTTTTTTAATTTATTTTTAAATTTTATTTTATTTTTAAATTTTTATTGGACCCTTGAACTTAGCTTTTGGAAAAATCACCTAGGACTTATGACTTATGAGGGGATAAAACATTTTCTAACCCTCAAGACACCTTACATCATGACTTTTACAATTTTACATCTCAAGGGGGAAAACCCATTTGACATAGACCCTCATAGACCACTCAGTTCTGCGACACAAATATAATCTAGCAGATCAAGAAATTTGTAATAACCTAACCAAATAGTTAGGATTATTTCTAAATTACTTTTACATAGACTCAAAGCACACTAGGATTCCCCTAAGATTCTAATGACAAAATTCATTATGGCTTTGGGGTTAGGCTGAAGGAAAACTCTGCCGATCATGGATCGGTGAGACAAAAACCTTCTGGAACGTAGATCGTCACTAGAATATTAGGTTTGCCTAGGCAAATACATACATGACACAGATCTGCTAAGATTATTTACAATTTACACATGTAGACTAGGTTTACAACATAACATGATCGGACTGATGATGATAGTCGAATGGCACGGACATATCGATCAAGCACTATCCCATTTGTGAAAAAGGGGGTGTACTGCTATGGGTAGTTGACACGTAGTGGTCAACATCTGACTCTACTTGGGGACATGTTGCTGCATTGTAGGAATGTGAGAATCTAGAATCTCTATCCACGCAACCCACCACAAAACATAAGTAGCGTCCATCCAAAAATCATTATATAACATTAAGCACAGGAAAGATATAAGCTCTTCATTTATTAACTATCTGGTAACATGAAAAGTAAATCTAACCCTAAAACAAAAATGAAAATGCTGAAAAAACAAGGAGTAGGGTCAGAAATACAGAGAATGCCCCATGGTATCAGATGTCATCTTTGAAGAACAGCTTGAGCATTTGGCCATTTGCAGGTAAATCAAGTCGTTCGCCATCCAAAAATCATGATATAACATTAAGCACAGGAAAGATATAAGCTCTTCATTTATTAACTATCTAGTAACATGAAAAGTAAATCTAATCCTAAAACAGAAATGAAAATGCTGAAAAAACAAGTAGGGTTAGAAATACAGAGGATGCCCCATGGCATAAGATGTGTTCAATATAGTGTATACTGAGTATTTGCCTGCTTTCTGGCAAATATGTCGGCTCCTTCTCGGATGTGCTATGTCCAATTCTGCATATGGTAGGACTTTTTCCTATTCGAAAATCAAGTTGCTCGCAGCCATCTGATGCATCAAATCTTCTTCTCGTTCTCTTTCTCTTGCGTTTTTTCTTTGTGGAACATTCTGCTTCAAAACTCTTAGATGAAGTATGTAAGATATGCGTGACATGTCTTTCTTCATTTCGCATCTGATCTTTATCGTTTTTAATTTTATCTGGATCACCCTCAATTAACCACTTTTCAATCGAATCAATGACCTCCTCATAATAAGATGGAGCTTGTTGCAGCAGATAAGGGGGCTTCTGATCTATCGACGTTTCCTTGTTTCTTTCATCCTCTGACCGCTGTTGAAATTTCTATACCTGTATTGTAATGGCATCCATCTAGCTAGAGTGTTCAAGCTTCATAGCACTGATTTTCCTGGCATGTTTTTCTTCCATATCTTTTATTACTTTGTCGTTCTTTGCCTTTATGGTCATCAAGCAATGCTGCATAGAGTTTATTTCTTTCTTATGATTTGCTTGCATGGTAGCCAACTGATTATTATAATCGAATGTCATGATAGTCATTTTTTCATCCGTAGTTAATAACTTGTTTTGCATAGAATTAGTTTCCCTATCATGATTAGCTTTCATGGTTTCCATTTCCTTATCTCACTTTTCCAGGTGGGTGTATAAAGTTCTCATATCATTGGCATAATCAGTTACAAATTTTTCTTGATTGATCTCCATATTTTTTACCAGCCGCATTAGTTCTTCTATAATTTGCTTCTGATTTTCCCTTTCATTGTCGACATTGATTTGATAATTTGTCCTTGCCTTTCCACTATCATGGATTTGATCTGCAACGGTACATGTGGATGGCACATTCTGATATGGAGAATTGTCTTGAAATCTTTCATCGACAGCTGGATTGTTTACAAGATCACTTTCATTCTATTGCACAATTTTAAGGGCACAAGGCGAGCTATCTTGATAACCATATCTATCTTTAAAAGCATTGACAATGTCTTGTAAAGAAGTGAAAGAATCTTCGGGACAATTATTAAACCAATTCAAAGCATCACTCTCTAAAGAAAGGACAAATAGACGCATTTTGACATCTTCATGATCATACTGAGGAGATCTATAATATATGAGCATTATACGAGTAAACTTACATAAATGCTTTCTAACAGTGACTGAATCACCACCTGAGAACAAAGATAATTTATGAATGGCCGCTTCTGGAATATTATGGAGAACATCAATAAAATGACATGGGGTAAATGAATAATTCATGATGAATAATGAGGGACCAAATGAATGATAGAAAGAGATCTCTGCTCAAGAAAATCAAGAGATGAAAGAAATGGAGTCGCCACTTGAACATGAATCTAACTCTAGGATCCAAAAAGCAACAAACACGCAGGTATGAGGGAGGCTTCTTGTTTGGGAAAAATAAATGAAAAGAAATGGAGTCGCCACCCAAACAAGAAACGAACTGAAGAGTAGGTGTTGAAGGTACGATTAAATGATATGACGAAAGATAAGGTGATGAAAAGATCAAATGACGCCAAAGAATGTTGGACGTTTGACAAGCTAATGAATGGCAGAAAAGATGAGATGATGCCAAAAAATGTTTACTTTGCCGGTTCAAATGAATGATAGAAAGATGAAAGCTGAATGATGAATGAGAAAATGTCATTGAAACGCCGAGAATAAAATGTCCCCGGCAACGACGTTAAGAAATGTTGTCGGGCAAAGTGTCTAGGCACCACGACAATGCTCAGACCGGGGGCTGTCACCCTGATCCCCTATCTCTCTGTTTAAGCCGTCTCCCAGAAGCAGGCTAAGGGGGGTAGACCCTATGGGATAAATGAAGACCAACTGGGAATCAGCTGGTTTGGGAGACATAGCAGGGAAAACCAACACTTGGTCGATTTTAGAATTTGATTAGATCTTTAAATGCTTAAGACCAGTGGCTTATGGAGTTAATGAAAACCAAGTAATTTATTAGCTATTGCTTTGGAAGTAATTTAATGATTGCTTGAAAATGTTTACAAAATATCCAACATTTAACGAGCATTATAAAATCCAAGCAATGATTTACTTCACCAGATGCAAGATATTCAAAAAATGCACAGAGCTCTAGCAATTAAATTTCAAAGGATCAAAATTCATTACTCAACCATGAAATTCAAATGCTAACCAGTTCATAAAACGATTCATCACTTTCTGTCAAGCCAGGAGTAACTCCAGAAAAACTGAGTCATTTATTCCATTAGGTAGCTATCTATTATATACATGAATGTGATCGTTCAGTTCATCTTCTTGATGACTGTTCACATTCAAA
>APFE031081077.1:128717-213691 GCA_000404065.3 Pinus taeda | reverse complement strand
AAATCTAATTCTAAAAATTAATTATATTAACCTAAGCTAAATTATAAAACTTAACTCAATATATAAAAAAATTCGTAAAAATGTCAAAATCTAAGCTAGACACACAAAGGAAAAAATGAGCGTATTTTTTTTTAAATGTGGAGGTCTTCGACAACGGCAAGGAAATGAGGATAGCGCGATGGAACTGCGTTTGCAAGTTAGGGAGCGAGGAATGGCAATGGAAGGACGCAGTTGCAGCAGGAGCCTGAAAGGATGGACGCAGGTTTGGGTAGAAGTTAAGCAATGAATAAAGGGAATGGAGCAACGTTTGAGGGACATATGACTGTGGAAGACGCAGCAAGGAATGGAGCAGGTAGAGGAGCGATGAGTTGAAATGTTGAAGGTTTTTGGATAGCAAAATCGAGTGGAGGAGAGCAACGACTTGGAGAGGTCGGATGGAGCTCGAGCAGAGAGCCACGGGAATGATTTTTGTTTGCAGGTGCATGGAAGGGCTCGACGAATGGAGGACATAGGCAAAGGGATAGCCAACTAGAACAGCATTGAGGGCTGCAGAGAATCGTGGTAGCATGAGGTGAAATGAAAGGCAGAGGGGCAGCGTAGAGATCAATGGAGTAAGCTGTGTGAGGGATGAAGGCGAACGAAGGAATGATGAAACAAATCCACGTGAAAAATGGTAGCGGTCGAGGAGAATGCGGCTGGAGGAATGAGCTAAAATCAAAGCTGCGTTTGACAGTTGTGGGAGAATAGAATAGGAATTTTTTGCAGGTATGAGGAGCACGCTGAGGGATTTTGGTAGCGGGGAGAAAGGCTGCTCGACAGCATAAAAATTTTGAAATTTTCTATCAAAAGAAAAATTTTGACCTTGGGCAGCAGAGAAACTGAAACTAGCGGCCCAGAAACCCTTGAACAAATGATTTTTTGAAAATTTTAATAGAAATTTTGAATCATGCTACTTCAGATTTGTGAATTGAACCCTTATAAAAATTTGCCGGATTTTCAAACCCTTGAACAACAGAAACGTGCACCTACAAAAAAGTGGTTCTGAAGCAAATATTCCTGCTAGAGCTAATCTTGAGGCCAGATCTTACCCTCCAGGGCCAAGATTTGGTTTCAAGATTGAATCTCACCTTCAGATCTGCAACCTACAATGACAAAAACAAGCACCTAGAAATAAAGTGCGCAAGAAACAAAACCTAAAAAACCTAAAACCAGCTAAATAATTATAGTATTCACAGTTTAAAGGCTCTAAATAGCTAGATTTGTCATTGTGCCACAGAAATATTTTTAAGATTTTGAATTTAAGATGAGGTGCTTCAGAAAACCCTTCATGCATCCATAAAAAAAATTTCAAATGATAAGCCCAGGATCAAAACTGGCTGGGCTCTTCAGAAAATGCAATCTGGGAGTTGGCTGGTTTAGCCGAGAACTTCCCTGAACGCCCGGTAATCTAAAAAAAAGGATTTCCTGCACAGCTCAATTCAACTATTAACAAAGAGGGAGAAAATGATACTAAAATCCAGATCTAATGGAGATACTTGCCATCATATTCAGAAATTTAACTACCATTCAAACCCTAGCGACTAAACAAGATACCTGTGTTTAACTCACTCTTCATAAAGCTATCATCAATGGTTGAAATTAAAAATCATGCACAGAATTAAAACATCTTACAGCATTTCCGGAAGAGTAACACCAGCAAGATTTCAACCCCAAAGTCTTTCTTTATTGCACATGAAAAATGACTACAAGAGAGCTTTCTTTAGCATGACTCTAAGATCGAATAATCTCAAATGACCCTTGACACCTTATTTAAAGGAAAAATTTCCCAATGGCTAGTTCGAGTGATCCATGTCAAAATGATCTCGATCGTCGATGAGGATCAAAATCTCTTTTAATCTCATCTGTCGAAATTTTAAATGCATTTTAATATATTAAAAAATTAAAATCTTGCATTTATTTCCTCAAAACTTTGACTTATTATTATTTATTTTATTTTCAAATTTATTTATTTATTTTTTTATTTTTTATTGGACCCTCGAACTTAGCCTTTGGAAAAATCACCTAGGACTTAGGACTTATGAGGGGATAAAACATTTTCTAACCGTCAAGACACGTTACATCATGATTTTTACAATTTTACATCTCAAGGGGGAAAACCCATTTGACATAGAGCCTCATAGACCACCCAGTTTTGCGACACAAATATAATCTAGCAGATCAAGCAATTTGTAATAACCTAACCAAATAGTTAGGATTATTTCCAAATTACTTTTACATAGATTCGAAGCACACTAGGATTCCCCTAATATTCTAATGACAAAATTCATTTCGGCTTTGGGGTTAGGTTGAAGGAAAACTCTGCCGATCATGGATCGGTGAGAGAAAAAACCTTTCGAAACGTAGATCATCACTAGAAGATTAGGTTTACCTAGGCAAATACATACATGACACAGATTTGCTAAGATTATTTACAATTTACACATGCAGACTGGGTTTACAACATAACATGATTGGGCTGATGATGACAGTCGAATGGCACGGACATATCGATCAAGTGCTATTCCTTTTGCGAAAAAGGGGGTGTACTGCTATGGGTAGTTGACACGTAGTGGTCAACAGATACACTCAGATATTTGCGGACCTATGTCCGTCAAAGCTCTCAGTGGTGCCGAGTATTTCATTACCTTTATTGATGACCACTCAAGGAAACTTGGGTTTATTTTTTGAAAACCAAGGACAAGGTTTTCTATCGATTCAAAGAGTTCAAGGCTCTGGTGGAGAATTTGACTGGGAAGAAAATAAAAGTTTTGCGCTTAGATAATGGTGGAGAGTATGTTGATAAGGACTTCGCTGATTTTTGCGCTAAGGAGGGCATTAGAAGAGAGTGGACAACTCCCTACAATCTAGAGCAGAATGGAGTAGTAGAAAGAAAAAAACAGCTAGGGCCATGATGTATGATCAGGATATGCTGAAATTATTGTGGGCAGAAGCATGCAACACAACAGTCTATGTTCAGAACAGGACTCCTCATTAGGCGTTGGGCAAGATTACTCTAGAGAAAGTTTTCACAGGGAAGACACTTGAAGTTAGTCATTTCTGGATATTTGGGAGTTTAGCATATTGCCGCATACTAGAGGAAAAGAGGAAGACGCTAGATCAAATTGCGGAAAAGGGATATTTGGTGGGATATAGTGAGAACACTAAGGCATATCGAATCTACCTTCTAGGGAGTAGAAAGGTAGTAGTTCGACGAGATGTAAAGTTCATGGAGGACAGGGCTTTCAGAAAATCTTGTGAGATGCCTTCCGAGGAGCAGTCAAAAGAGGAGCCACTGGTTAAGCCTCTTTAAGCAACAGAAGTAAAAAATTCTTCCTCGGGTCAGGAGATTCTCAGGATGAGGAGGAGGAGCTAACAAAAGCACCTGCTGGCAGAGGAAGAACTAGCAGGGAACTTTGTCAGATTCTACGAGATGCAGAGGACTTCATTGGTGTGCTAAGAAACAATAAGAGGTAGCAAAAACAACCAGATAGATATCAGGCATTAGTAGCTCAGGATGGGGAGCCTGCAAGTTTCAAGGAGGTAGCTCAACATCAGTTTTGGCTAGACACGATGGTAGAGGAGTGCAACTCCATAATGGTGAACGATGTCTGGGAGGCAGTGCCAAGGCCTCAAGACAGATCAGTGGTAGGTTCGAGATGGATCTACAAGATTAAATACGCTGTAGACAGAAGTGTTGAGAAATACAAGGCCAGGTTTGTGGCTAAGGGGTATGCTCAAAAGGAAGGAATTGACTACGAGGAGACCTTCGCCCCAGTAGCCAGGTATATGTCTATCAGGACCGTGATATCTCTCGCAACTCATGGGATGGGAGATTCATCAGATGGATGTCAAAACGGCTTTTCTGAATGGGGTAATAGAAGAAGAGGTATACATTGAACAACCAGAGGGCTTTAAGACACACTAGAAGAAGTCTCATGTATGCAGGTTGAAAAAAGCCTTGTATGCACTGAAACATGCACCTAGAGCATGGTATGGTCGAATCGATGGCTACTTGTTGAAGATGGGATTTTTCAAGAGTGACGCAGATCCAAATCTCTACTATCAGGTTGTAGAGAATGAGCCGCTAATCTTAGTATTGTATGTGGATGATCTTTTTTTGACAGGATAATGCAGGCTCATCGGGGACTGCAAGAAGAATCTAGCCACATAATTCGATATGAAGGATTTGGGACGAATGCATTATTTCCTAGGGTTGGAAGTTTGGCAGCAAAAGGGAGAGATCTTCCTTGGGCAAAGGAGATATGCTACAGAAATCCTGAAGAGATTGAGGATGGAGGATTGTAGACCCATGGCTACTCCAATGATCACTAACTGGAAGAAGATTGATGCATCAGAAGACAAGGATGTTGATCCCACCTTATACAGGTAGCTCATAGGGTCCCTGATGTATCTGGTCAATACCAGACCATACATTTGCTACGCTGTCAACACCCTCAGTCATTTATGGTGGAACCGAAGAGGGAGCACTGGGCAGCAGCCAAACATGTTCTCAGGTATTTACAAGGAACAGTCGATTATGGACTGTTGTACACCAGGAGTAAGGATATCAGATTGAGTGGATTTACTGATGCAGATTGGGCAGGAAGTTCAGTGGATCGGAAAAGTACCTCTGGGTATTGTTTCAACATTGGATCAGGAATGACCTCCTAGTGCAGTAGGAAACAAAAGTCCGTGGCTCTGAGCTTATCTGAGGAATAATATATGGCGGCAAGCACAACTTCGTGTGAGGCCATATGGCTTAGAAAACTGCTTGTGAACCTATTCAGAAGGAATATGGAGGCGACCAGGATCATGTGCGATAATCAGAGTTGCATCAAGCTCTTTGAGAATCCAGTGTTTCATGATAGGTTGAAGCATATTGATATCCGGTGTCACTTTGTCAGGGATTGTGTCCAACGAGGAGCTATATAGTTGAGCTACACTCGTACAGGAGAACAGGTGGCGAACATCCTCACCAAGGCCCTTGGAAGGACAAAGTTTGAGTAATTCAGGGAAAAGATGGGGATGATATAGAACCCGTTTTAGTAGCAGAAATGGGAGTGATAACAGCACGGATGCAGAGGGAGTTGCAGTGCAGATGTAGTGTTGGAAGAAAGGATCAACAACAACATGGATGCAGAGGGATTTGTTGTACAGATGCAACAGTGGCAGTAGTAGAGCCACGGGCAACAATATAGGATGCAACAGTGCAGAGGATGTTGGGCAGGGAGGCTTAGCATCAACACAGGAACCGATGTTGGATGATCAGGGTGATACTCAGTGAGGAGTATTACTAGAGCACAGTCCTTGCTAAGAGGGAGTGTTGATTTGGGGTAGCATCGGATGTGCTCTAGCCACGAAAATTGGTGGAGAGGCTAAAGCACATGAGATCTCCAATACCCAGAAATGGTTTGGGCTGATTCTAAACAGTTTGGGAGATATTAAAATAATTAATATTTTTAATGGAGTCCCCAAGTCTAAACTTAGGAAAAATAAAATATTAATGTGAATTAATATAAAAATTTGTTAGAAGGGTCCAAAAGTCATGGATCAAGCCAGAGTTAATCTTAGCCGTTGATTAGGGACTTAATCTCAGCGGTTGATTTGTCAACGAGAAAAGTATAAGAGGAGGCTTGAGGGTCACATGGAGGACACATTGAGGGAGACTAGTCAGTTCAATTTCTGGAGTGGGGTTAGCTGAGAAATTCGAACTAGTGGTCTGGGGGTAGCAAGTATAGAACAGAGAGAAGGGATCAGCCACTGGAAAGCAGCGCTGAGGCAGGAGAGGCAGATGCAAAGCCAACAGGAGATTGCGCAGTCACTAGAGGGTTTGCATGGGTGACGCAGAGAAGCCCAGGGTTGACGCAGTCAAGCAGGGGTTGATGCAGAGTGTCTGGGAGCCACGCAGAGGTCAGCCAAGCTGATGCTGGGACTAGGAGAAGTGCTAGAGAATTTTTCTCTCTGTGGGTAAGCCAGTTTGGCACCCTGTTGTACTGAAGAATTGGTGAATAATAAAATCCTCCCTTGTTGCATCGGTTTTCTCATATTGGGTTTTTCCAGGGACTATTGTCCAAAATATCTGTGTCAATGTGTTGATTCTTGTACATGTGTTTGTTTTCGTATTACGGTGTGATATCTGCAGCAAAATTTATTTTAATGTTTATTGAAGGAATTTCATAAATAACTTATTGAAGAATAAGTAGGAAAAGTAAATGAGATGTTGCAGTGATAGAATTTTCACATTACATATGCCCAAGATCTTACTAGGATCATTTACATTACATAACTTGCAGAATGGGTTTACAATGACATGTAAACTGCTGATAGATGACCCAATCTTGTTGAAAAAATTTGGCACTTCCGCTTCCTTGGAACTTTGACAAAATGTGTGCAACACAACCTACTCTTGGCATAGTTTTCAAGGAGGTCGTATCGTTATTTGAATCTCATAAGTCCAATCTTTCGAAGTGTTTGTTTTGTAGGGTTCTCCTTTTGACATAGTTTGTGCATAAGCCAAAATCTCAAAAAATTTGCACTTTTATTTCCTTATCTAACTAATTAAGAGCTTTTCACAAGCTAGACAAGTGATGGGATCCTTTCCCATCACTTGATTTAGTTTTGTACATTATTTTGTATTATACTCACTTATTTGCATGCTCTCTTTTTTGCACACTAACCATGTCTTAGTTTTGCAGTCCTAACAATCTTTCTTGTAGTTTCCCTCAAGCGTTCAAGCTCATTTCCAAGGAGGCTGTGGGCATTAGGAGGACTTATCATGGAGGCTAGGCTGTGCATCTTTTTGGGAGCTTATTCTTTCAAGTTGTAGAATCATTTCATCCCTCTTGAGGCTCCCATAGTTTGAAGGGAATTCTGTGTTATTGCAAGATCTCATATTGTATATTTCCCATTATTCATTGGGCAGCCCTCTAAGAGGCTCTAACCTCATTGTAACACCATAATAATAAAAAATATGTTTTTGTTGTTGTTGTTGTGGGAGTGTGGGTTTTACCCTTGGCATCCCATCTCTCCATTTAGGGAGAAAAGCTTGTGGGTGGATTAATTGTTAATATTTCCATTTCTTGCATTTTCACATAATATGCATGCTCTAATTGGAAAGTAACACAAATCACATTTCCTTTCTTAAAGTTTGCTACAAGCTTGCACCATTTATCTTTGTTGCTATAAGCTACAAGTTCATATTCTATGTCAAAGCAATTTACTCTTATGCAAGCAACTTTGACACATTTAGCTTGACACTTGTCTAATAATCACTTATGCCTCATTGTTATGCTACATTTCTATATCTTGAATATTGAAGCATTGTGTATTGGACAAGTTTATTTTCCAAAACAACTATTTACTTTAATGTCAAACTAATTATCTTTTATTTTCTCAAGTTAAATTTCCTTTTGCAAAGCTATTGTGGGCACCAATCTTATTTCAATTCACTTTCAAGCATTGCAATCTACCTTGGGAAATTTTACATGCATCTTACTTAGGCCTATTTTCAAGCATCACTAAAATCGACCTCCAACTTAAGTTGGTTGTATAGACTCTAGGGACCCTCCACTCCTATTGACTCTTCACTGTGAGATCCGAATTTCTGGGCGAGGGTGAGGTCTGGGGATAGGAGTTTAATTGATTACCTTACTTGCAAATGCAATTCTCCTATTTATGCTATCTTGGATTTACTTGAGTCTTGTTTGCAAATATCACTTTTATTTCAAGAGGCATTTAATATGCAAGTATTGTGAATTCTTTTACTTTTGTAACATTTAGCTTTCTTGTACTTGGAATGTCTTTCATTGGTGCAACTCTATTTCAAAGTTATTTCATATATCTGTTGCTTTCATGATCATTTTAGCTCATGAGTAATTTATGTCATTATTTTGTCATTTGGGCATTTACTTTCAAGTACTATCTCCTTTATAGTTGCAATTGATGTTTATATGCTTATCTTGGTCTAACATTTGATTTTGCAGGATTGTCTATCATTGTATCTTGATTTTATTTTTGAGCAAGCTATTGTTATTTACTTGAAGGAACTGGTCTATACTTTGAATATATCATTGAAATTTGCTCATTAATTCATATGCTTGCTTAATTCTTGGAAACAAGTTATTTTTTGACAAGTAATCCAAATTAACTTTTCTCCTAGAGACTCCTATCATATAACTTTTCAGTAGGGACCACCCCCCTTAGCTAACATATGAGATAGCTTAAACAGATAGAGTCGGGAATGGGTGACAACCCCTTCTCTTAATTCTTGCCACCAACCACACCTTATGGGGTTAAGGGATTTTCTTACTAACTTAGGCGTGTGTAAGGTGGCAACAACAGGTCTCCAACTGTCAAAACAAGGTATCCTCGCTCCGGTGTTAGGGCTTCTACAGGTTTAGCAAGCCCTCTGAAATCTCTCAATGTGAGACCATCCTCATCCAGGCTCTAAATCAAGTTCTTCCCATCAAGATGTGTCAAGGCCAACCTGGGGGCATGTTGGGGCTAGTGGTGTCATCATGAAGAATCCTCTATGCTAGGTCAATGTAGACCAATGTCCTGGATTCTGAGGGTGCTTTGGTACATGTAACATTTTCTCAAGTAATTAGGAGGCCCAACTCTCTCAAAACTACATATGCAATGCCATCCATCTCTCTAAAGAGGCCTGGGTACTTGTGGAGTGCATGCCCTCAAGGCCTCAGTCGCTATGGACCACTTGACGAAAACAACATGAACTCTATTGAAAGCAGCCATCCATCAAAGACTAAGACCATATATGCATCTAATTTGAATGTTAGGGCCATATTAATACTTCAAACAAGAATCACCTTCCGATATCTAACTAGACCAAGTCCCATAAAGGTGTTCCCTACCTTGATAGAAGTGGCTAATGGTCGACCCTATTAGGTGCTTCCAACCCTCAAGGGGAGGTGGCATTTCTATGGTCAACCCCTCAAACAACAGGTGTTAGTGCTAATGTATGAGAATGGAGGGAAAAAATTTCATGGCCAAGTGCCATGGTCAAAGGAACCAACTGATAGGTAGGTCACGTCCTAAGGGTGCTCTAGGACATGTAACATCTGCTCAAGTTATCAGGAGGTCCAATTCTCTCAACGTTGCATCTACCATCCATATGTCTGAAGAGGCATGTGTTGATTTCTGGTAGCATCAAATGTGCTCTAAGTCTTAATTTTTGCAGGGAGGCTTGGGCACATGTATTCCAAAGAACCCAGAAAGCGTTTCAGGAAATTCCACCTGGAGACAGTTTTATTAAAATAATTGATTATTTTTAATGGGTCCCTAAGTCTAAACTTAGGAAATTAAATAATTAAGGGGTATTAATCTAACTATGGGTGTAATTTCTAGAAGAAGACAAGGATCAAGCAGAAATGATCTTAGCCATTGATTAGTTTCCAATCTGGGCCGTTGAATGTCAACGAGAAGATTATTTAAGGAGGCTTGAGGGTCATTTGGAAGACACACTTCGAGTTGATTAGTGAGATCGAATTACTGAGCCAAAGAGCAACGCGATGATTTCATGGTGATCAAACAGAAGGGCTGAGATAGTTTTGGCTGGAGAATCTTCTTCAGAGCCAAGGATACGCAACAGAGTGGCAGAGAAAGACGCAGAGGAGGCAACGTAATGCCTAGTGAGGGTGACGCAGAGCCAGGAAGGGCTCATGCAAAACAACACAGTGCTTTCCAAGCAGAAGTCCGAGATTTTGCTGGGGGTTTGACGTTCTGAGTCGGGAGGGTTGAAGTTGAAGCTCCTGAGAGAAAATCGATCCAGCAGAGAGGTGACGTAGTGCCTCAAAGGCAGTGACGCAGGCCCACGGAGTGACTATGTAGGGGCAACATAGAGGTAGCCGGGGACTTGTTGGTTCAGCTACCGGATCAGCTGGGACTTATAGTGTAGAGTGAGGTAATCTCACTAATTTCTTTTGCCGAGTGATATTCTCTATACTGGATTTCTAGTAAGGCATCCAGAGTATGTATTCAAAAGTAACTTATGCTTAATAATAAAAAGTTAAAACCCTCAGATTTGCTACACCGGTTTTCCCACATTTGTTTTTCCGGAGACATTTATCCAAAAAAAACTGTCACTTGTGTTGTATCTTTTACTTGCTCATTTTCTTGTTTCCGCATTATATTTAATTAAAGTGAAGGCTACAGTGTATGTATTTCGATATTTGCTATAGGAAACTACAAATAATTTGTTTAATGAAATTTAACAAATAGGAGAAATATCATCAGTTGCTGCAGTAGGGATTCCGGTTTGGGAATTTTCATAGCCTGGGTACCTGTAGAGTGGGTGCCATCAAGGCCTGGGTTGCTATGGACCACCTGACAAAAACAATATGAACTCAAGTGAAAGCAACCTTCTATCAAAGCCTAAGACCATAAATGCATCTAAGTGGACCAAACTTGAATGTTAGGGGCATACTAATACTTCAAACAAGGATCACCTTTTGATATCTAACTACACCAAGTCTCGTAAAAGTATTCCCTACCTTGATAGAGGTGGCTAATGGTCAACCCTATTACTGCTTCTAGCCCTCAAGTCGAGGTGGCATTTCTAAGGTCAACCCATCAATCCATTAGAATTTGGTAGCTTCGGTCGGTATTTTCATCAATGAAATCAAAGAAGAAAAATTGAATTTATAATTACCCCACAAGTGCTCAAGTCGGCTTGCCCAAAAGACACACATATTTGCATGGAAGAATAACTATAAATAAAGCCTATTCGCTCTCCTCCAAGGCACACTTCACATCACTCATTTTAGCTTTGTGGAACACTTATGATCTAAGGCATATTAGCCCTATGGAACAGTGTGGGCCTGAGGCATTATATTTATGAACCATGTGGAACTGAGGCATTGTATATCTGTGGAACCATGTGGAGCTGAGGCATTATATCTCTGAGGATATGCGGTCTATGACACTACCTTTTGTGGCTTAAGTGAAGAATTGTTAAAATTGGCAACTAGGGCCAAATCCCACTTTGGGAAACTCCTTTGAGGAAGATAATTGTGGAATTGAATTCCTCTTTTCGAGAGGACCAAAATCGACCTATAGAACACCAAATTTGGACAAGGCAAAATATTTATTTTTTAGAAGAAATTCTACAAGTCATGACTTTATTAAAGCGGGAAAATTGAAAATTTGAAATTCAAATTTGCCTCCAATTGTCAAGGTCGGCTTCACCTTCCTAAGGACAAATTGTCATATATATAGAGGCATCCTCCATCTTCATTCATATCATCAAATGTCTAAAAGCAAGTTGAGGTAGCCGAGTTCAGAAGGACATCGAAAGGGTTTTTGTTTTGGGCTTTCTTTCTTGTCACAGGGCCGAGATACTCATGAGAGACAGTCGCTGGACTGAAGGGAATATTCTGTGCAAATTGTATGGGCCTTCTTTTCATTACAAGATCAAATCAAAGAGCAGAACATGAGGCTGAATTGTGTAATGATTTCTGCGCCAGTTTGTGATCATCCTAAGAAAGAATCTCTTATCTTTTAAGACCTCTTTCTTGATCTATTGTCTTAGAAAGGGCCGCAGATACTAGTCCAGAGGATCGAGAGTAGCTTATCTTGGATCTAGGTCAGCCCCAAGTTCTAGCGAAAGGAAGCTCCTTATGTGCCTTGGACAACTGTGGTGGAATTGAGGTGTGTTGGGTTAATTGAGTGACACAACAACATACAATATGCAGCCCTAACCAGATCAAGAGCAACCTCTGTTGACATAGTGCTGGAGTTGCAGCCATTGAGCTGCTTTCTTTTCCAACGCTGGACTTTCAAATTGGCAAGTCTGTTTGACTATGTTCTATTGTACACTCTCTCTCTGCTGAACAATTTGACATTAATAATAAGAAGATTTGATCAAGGGTTTTCCCCATCTTGGGGGTTTTCCCTGGCTTGTGCCATATTATTGTGTCCTCTTGCCTTGGCTTGTCTTCGTTATCTATTACGTTATCTCTTCAGTAACTATTAATATGATAATTGAATTAATCAATGGGCTAATATGGAACTGTGAAGATTCTATCCTAAGAAAAGATCACGTCCGAAATTTAACAAGAATTGATGGATCTTTATATTGGATCTTGGAGGGTTGGCTTGGCACTTGTGGGAGGCCATCATGCTGGTCAGTTCTTGTCTATATGTCTTGTCTAAGATATGCTATTTTGATGTATAAATTGGATTGGATTGGACATTCTCTCATAACGAAAGCTTCTTGGGGTTTTGTTAGTTTTTAGTAGCATTGGAAGTGCTCTAGCCTTGAAAATTGGTGGAGAGGCTAAGGCACATGAGTTCTAAAGAACCTAGAAACCGTTTGGTGAAATTCCACCCGGATTGTATTTTATTAAAAATAATTAATATTTTTAATGGAGTTCCTAAGTCTAAACTTAGGGAAATTAAAATATTAATGGGTATTAATCAAAATATGGGTGAGAATGATCTAGAAAGCGGATTAAGTCATGTTTTAATCTTAGCTGTTGATTAGAGACTTAATCTCGACCATTGAAGACTCAACAGGAAAAGTATAAAATGGAGGCTTGGGGTTCATTTGGAGATACACATAGAGAGATTGAGGAAATCGATTTTTTGAGGTGAGAAGTTCTCAGGAGGAAAATCGATTGGGGAGATCTTGCAGCAGAGGGGCAGTGAGAATTCAGCAGAACGACTTTCCAGATAATACTGACAGAGAGGCAGAGAGAGCTTACAGAGAGGCAACGTAGTAGTCAGGAGAGTTGACGCAAAAAACTGCCTGTCATGCAGAATCCAGAACTACCAGAACAACCGAAACTATCGGGAACTGTTGGAATAGCTGGGAGGGTTGACGCAGAGGCAATGCAAAAGTTGGGAGAGTTGACGTAGAAACGCTACCTGTCACGTAGAATCCAGAATTGCCGGAACTACCGGGAACTGTCGGAACTGTCGGAACTACCGGGAACTGTCGGAACTGTTGGGAACTGTCGGAACTGTTGGGAACTGTCGGAACAATCGGAAGGGCTGACACAGAGGGCAGAGAAGGTGATGTAGAGCTGATGCAGAAATAGCCAAGGTTAGCCAGTCTTGTGCCGGATCAGCCAGAATTATGCCGGGTGAAGTGAGGTAAAAATCACTTAGATTTTCTGCCAGTATTTTCTCTGTAAAGGATTGCTATATGAGCATCCTAGATTTGTATTAAGATATTTCTCCTGCATAAGAATAAACCCTCAAAACTGCTGCACTGGTTTTCCCGCATTGGGTTTTTTCGGGGACTATTGTGTCCAAAAATAAGTTTGTTTGATTACTCTATGGATATTAATGCTAATGGTTGAAATTTTCATGTATAATTGCTTAATGATTGGAATGTTCTAGAAAAAGTCAAATTGTATCATTGGAAGTAGTTATCAGTTTGAAAATTGCTCTAGTCTTGTATGCTACTAGAAAATTCAACACAATCAATAGGTTTTAGTGTAAATGTATGAGAATGGAGGGGAAAAGGCTTCATGGCCAAGTGCCATGGTCTTGAATGGCTAATAGGAGACCATATTCTGATGTATGAATGTAAAGGAGGAAGTAATCGTGGAGGCACGAGTTACCTTGCTCGGTTTGCTTTTTCCACCCTTCTAGTGTGCGTTTTACTTCTTCTTGATAATGCTTTGCATTATGGTGCGTAGCTCAAGGGTTAGAGCTTGCTCTTTATGATGTAGCATTTTGTATTACCCCTTAAGGTGAGGCAGTTCATTGCTCACCAAGGTTGGGACATGCAACGATTCCTTTTGATGTAATGAAGCATTATGCGCTCAGGAACCAAGTGATGGCTAATGAGGAGGATAGAGCCCATACTAGGATTTTACACACGTGCTAACTTATGTCCCGACCATCTTTTGCATTTTGATTTTTTTTTGTGGCCATGATATGCTTTTTCATTTATTTGGTTGCATTAACTTCCACAACAATGTTTTTTGGCCCTACTCAAGGAGGACATGCAGGTGTGAAATTCCAAAGAACCAATGGCAACTTAGACTCGAAGAATGGATATGGTATATGGAGCTTGTAATGCGTGATGGAAAGTGTCAAGTATGGTATAGGGGATAATGAACACGCTATCTCAATCCGGGCTTTCGAAGTAGTGTTGTTCATATAACCATAGGGCCTTAAGGGAGGTCCCACTAGACTAGGGCTAAAGATTACCCCCTAATACGATCACTTACACTCTCAAAGATCGCAACCCTCAAGCCATCAATTGGCTAAGGTTTCTTGCTGACGACACAACCTTCCATCGACGTTTCCTTCTCTTGTTCTTGAACAGTTCTGATAACTTTGGTTTGATCAAGATTTGACTTTGTAGCTGCCCCATCCTCTCCATTCTACGCACTTCTAGTTCTCAGGCCATGTGTAACATGTCATTACCAACAACCTTTCACATGATTTTAAACAATTCACAAGAAAGCTTATCTATACCAAGGGATTTCCTATCCTTCATCCTATTCAGTTCTTCGAGGAGGTCCTCTTCAATGATATCTGCTCCATGCATATCTTGTTCACTGCTCCACACCTTAGTAGGGACAACCCCCTGCAAGCCTTTTGAGTCTTAATAATTTGCTTTGTCTAACGGGTATTCAAAAAAAGGTTTTGAAAGTGGAGCTGAAACATGTTGAAGTTTCTAAGTCTACCAGTTAGAAACCCTCCATGCACTTTATCTGATTTGTTCCTACCTACTGGTTCCGTTACTTAACAAGTTATTTACAATGTAAATACTGAAAATAAACACTAGTGCATGCTCAACATATTACAGATCAACAATTGAAGGAACAAAAACAATCACACCAAATGACACCGTTATTTTTGGACCAATGTCCCCGGAAAAACCCAATGTGGGAAAATAGGTGCAACTATCTGAGGGTTTTCTTATTAAGCAACATCAGAGTACAATTTGGGTGCCAAATCCGGCTTACCCAACAAACAATTTCCTTGGCAGTAATACCTCTTAGTTTGAGACATATCCCGACTGAAACCCCGGAAACACCTTACGGCAGCTCCTCAGCTCCAATTTGCCCCAGAAACCTCACGTTTGCCTTTCGGGAATGAGTTAGCATCTCTCTGCCCAGCACTGGCCCTGCGTCACCCTGAATGGGTCTACATCAGCCTCAGGAGGCCTTGCGTCAGCCTTCTGGCCCTCTGCGTCAGCAACGCTGGCCTCTCTGAAGCACTGCGCAACTCTTGGCTGCCTCTGAGTGGCCCTGGCTGTTATTGCGTCACTCTCTCTAGCTCCTGCGCTGCTCTCCCGACACTATCTCTGCCTCTCTGTTTCTCTGTACTCAGTGCCCCTCAGTGGCAACTCCGATCACTAATTCTATCTCTCTTAGCAAACCCCACTCTAGAGAATAGAATCACTAATCACTCTGGTGTGCTCTCCAAGTGACCCTCAAGCCTCCTCTTATACTTTTCTCATTGACATATCAATGGCCGAGATTAAGTCCCTAATCAACGACTAAGATTAGATCTGGCTTGATCCATGTCTTTTGGACCATTCTAACACAGTTTCATATTAATCCACATTAATATTTTAATTTCCCCAAGTTTAGACTTAGGGACTCCATTAAAAATATTAATTATTTTAATATCTCCTGAATTGTTTAGAATCTGCTCAAACCCTTTCTGGGTATTGGAGATCTCATGTGCCCCAACCTCTCCACCAAATTTCGTTACTAGAGCACATCCAATGCTACCCAAATCAACACTCCCTCTTAGCGAGCACTGTGCTCTAGCAATACTCCTCACTGAGTATTACCCTGATCATCCGACAACAGTCCTTGTGATGATGCTAGGCCTGTTGCCCACCATCCTTTCCACTGCTGTATCCTGTAATGTTGCCCATGGTTCTGCCACTGCCACTGTTGCATCTGTACGACAGCTCCCTCTGCATCCATGCTGCTGCTGGTCCTTTCTCCCAACACTGCATCTGCACTGCAACTCCTCTCATCATGTTGCATCGTGTTGCCCACTGTTGCACTACAACTCAGTTACTGAGAAGTAAGTAACTAATCTCCCAAATTTGACCTCTCCGTTGGGTTAGAGACCCTCCTGATGTTGAAGCTTCCTCTGCCGTTGACAAGTGCTCCCTCTCTGACCTTTGCGCTGCTGCAACAACTCCCTGCATCTCGCACCATTGCACTCGTCTCTGTGCCATCCTGCACTGGTGCAACACCCCCGTGCCTCTCGCACTGTTGTAGCCTTCTAGCCTCGCGCTGTCCTGGGAATCCTGCACTATAGCTCTCTTTGTTGCTCCATCTGCATTCATCTCTACCCGACTCAGTAAGTCTTGCTACTCCTCTTCGGGGCTCTCGTAGCAAGGTCTAATCCAAGAGGCTGGGTACCTCGAGGATCCTGCCCCTCATCGCTTGTAGTCTGCCTGACTACAGCTCAATGTCTCCCCAGTTCCGCTTAAGTGGTGTGTGTGTACTCATGGCACAGTCATTGTCTGTCAACTCTTCCTTCTCTGCTCTCGCTGGCGCTGCCTTAGTCTCGGAAGGCTCTCCCTTACTCTTCTTCTTTATCATAAGAAGAATACTTCTTCTTAGCTTCATTTAATTTCTCACTGAAGTATGCTATTGGTCTCTGTTCCTGACTCAAAACTGCTCCAATTGCAACTCCACAGCATCAGTTTCAACTTGAAAAACTTTCCCAAAATCAGGTAAAGCTAAAACAGGTTTCTTTGTAATTTTCTTCTGCAACAACTTAAAATTTCTGTCTGCTGCTTCTGTCCACTTGAATGGCTGATTAGTCTCTTTGATTGTTTCAAGAATTGGTGCACAAATCTGACTAAAACCTTTGATAGATTTTCTATAAAAACTTGCAAGACCATGAAAGCTTCTTACCTCAAATATGTTTCTTGGAATAGGCCAGTTCCAAATTGCTTGGACTTTCTCTAGATCCATTTTCAAACCTTCTTTAGAGACTACAAATCCCAAATAGATTAATTCTTCTTTGATGAAACTACATTTCTTCAAATTTATCAGTAGTTTCTCTTTCTGCAGAGTTCTTAAAACTAACTTAAGATGCTCCAGATGTTCTTCGTTGCTTCTACTGAAAACTAGAATATCATCAAGATAAACAATGACAAACTTGCCTGCATATTCCTTCAAGACTTCATTCATCGATCTCATGAAAGTGCTAGGCGCATTAGTGAGTCCAAAAGGCATCACTAACCACTCATACAACCCACTATTTGTTTTAAATACAGTCTTGCATTCATCTCCTTCTCTAATTATTATTTGATGGTATCCACTCTTCAGATCCATCTTAGTAAAATACTTTGAGCCACTCAAACAATCCATCAAATCATCCATGCGTGGTAAAGGAAATCTTTACCTAATAGTAATCTTGTTTATGGCTCTGGAATTTGTACACATATGCCATTCACCTCCTTTCTTTGGACTGAGTACTGTTGGTACAACACATGGACTAAGACTCTCTCTGATTAATCCCTTATCCATCAGTTCTTGCACTTGTCTTCCAACTTTTGCATTCTCTTGAGGAGTTAATCTGTATGTTGTTTTGTTTGGCAAACTTGCTCCAGGTATTAGATCAATATGATGACTAATACTCTTGATTGGTGGCAATGCATTTGGCAACTCATCCACAATAATATCAGCAAAATCATTCAACAGAGTTTTGATTTCTTCAGGCAAATCATCTAAGTTTGTGGAAGTTAAAATTACCTTAGGTCTCCCTATGACAACGAAATGCATTTCTTCACCGTTTCCAACTTGCAACAACTCCTTTCCACTCATCAGCGTAACATTGTTTCCAGGTGTCTCTTTGCCTACTTCATCCTTCAATGGTAGCAGTGTGTGTTTATTTCCATCTTTCTCCAGAGTGTAAGTATTCCTTCTTCCATCATGAATAGCTTTCTGATCAAACTGCCAAGGTCTTCCTAGCAACACATGGCATACATCCATTGGAATTACATTACACAATATCACATCCTTATAAGTACCAATTTGTATCTCTACCTTGCATTGTTTTGTCACAATAATTTGATGTCCTTTTTGCAGCCATGACACTTTGTAAGGAGTAGGGTGTACTGTTTTCACTAGTCCTAGCTTGTCCACCATTTATGTAGAAACAAGGTTATTAGTGCTTCCACTGTCAATTATCACTTTACAATATTTTCCTTTGGACTTACATGTAGTTCTGAATAAACTCTTTCTCTAAGCTGGTTCTCCTGTCTCTTTCTCTGCCTTAAGCAATACCCTTTTCAACAACAAAGATTCTCCTTCTTCGGATGATTCTTCCTTGTTTGCAATTTGAGGTTTTTCTTCCTTTGCCTCAGCCACATTCACATTCCTCTGACTTGTTGCTTTATTATGAGGACAATCCCATGATCCATGTCCCCATTCTCCACATCTATAACACCGAATATCTCTTCCTCGACCTCTTCCTATGAGTGCAAATCTTCCTCTATTAAAATATTCTCTTTGTGGTGGTCTACTACTTGAACTTCCCAATTCACTTTGATGGTGCTGAACTCTTGGTCTGGTAGTTCCTCTACCTCTTGCTGAAATTTTCCCTCTGTTCCTCTGATTTTGTTTCCTCAACATCTTCTCTTCTGCCTTCAAAGCTGCTTGATAAGCATCTTCAATTGTCTTCAGACTCAGCAAGTTGATCTCATCCTGTATGTCATATCTCAAGCCATTGATGTATTTGACTACTTTCTCCATGTCATCCTCTACATGTCTCGCTCTAATACTCAGCTTATAAAACTCTTTTGTATATTCTTTGACAGTCATTCCTTTTTGTCTCAAATTTTGCAATTGTCTGAAAAATTTAACTGATAATGTTTTGGCATAAATTTACCTTTCAATTTGCTTACCATTTTATCCCATTGCTTGATCTTGGACTTTCCTTTTCTTGTTTTGGATGTTTGTAGTTCATCCCACCAAATAGCTGCATGACCTTTCAATTTGGTAATTGCAAATTTCACCTTCTTTTTATCATCAACCTCCTCATAGTTGAAATACTTGTCCACTGAATTGATCTAGTCCATCAACTCTTCTGCATTGAGACTCCCTTCATACAAAGGAATTTCCACCTTTGGTTTTCCACCTACTTTAGCCAACATCTTGATAACTTTGTTAGTTTCAGTTTCCTCCTCTTCTTTTTCCTCAGAAGATTCTTCTACAGCATTGGCAGCTCCTTCATCAGGTGCTCTCCTCTGAGTAGTCTCCATTGTATCCATCCTTGTCCACAGACTCCGGATCTTGTCCAACAGAATTGCATTTGCTTCAGGTCTTCCTCGACCTATGCCAGCTCCTCTCCTCGGTGGCATGTTTACTGCGACAAAACTTGATCTCTGTGCTCTGATACCAAAATGATGCAGAAGGTTGACGGAATGAGGTTGTAGTCGGATTTAGACTAATGGTTAACTTTATAACCAATCAACTTCGCTTAAACAGATTCTGTACGTGGCTTTCTTTTCCCTAAGGGTCTCGCTTTTCCAACTAATCACTGTCGGTCCCACTTAACTTTTACTCAGAAGCGAGCACTTCGATCTGTACCATCGATTTCACCTTCCCAGATCCAGCGGCTATCGCGTCATATCACGCGCCAACTAGCCGGACGATCACCTCCGTCGATTGACCCCGCTTGATCCAACAGTCGTCACGCAATCTCGCGTAGACTCTAGCACGGTCGTTATCAAATTGAGAGCACTCGATAAAAGTTGTTTTCTCTTTCCTCCGTTTGCTACATGTTGAGCGCTAAGGCGAAAAGTTGTTTTCTCTTCTTGCTCATCAAATACAACCCACGTGCTTATTACTTAACTTTAAGAAAGACGCTTTAAGGAAGGTTTAGCGCTTTAACCACAATATTAACCTTAAACATGAATCGACAGCGATTAATGATAAAACACATAAGCCCTGTGATTTATAATGAAGTGTTAAAATAGAGGAAAATACTTGATTCGGGTCCAGAACGCTGATAACACAAATATAAATGAAATTCTGCTCCAGGATTAACACGCAATACCACACTCAATCAATTACTCAACAAAATGGAAATTACAGAGTCTTGGCCCTCTCTGCTCGATTACAACAATTTGTATGACCTCTGTTTCAATCTCAAACCCTATCTATCACTCAAACTCTCGCTTACTCTCTCTGTTCTCAATCTCTCACCCTACTATCATTACATTCATTTTCCTTTTATGAATCAAATCCTATTCTAACTGATTAACAACTTGATCTTTATTTTAATCAATCTAACAATTAAATCTCTATTCTCAAGCTCTATTACACACCTATGCTAACAACTTATCTCTTAGTCTAAAAATAATACAATATTCTAGTTATTACAATAATGAAGTAAAGATCATTTTCGAGAGATCCAACCCTCTCTACTAAAACTGACTTTTGACCACTTAGGTCAATGAAATTCATCTCTTGTTAGCCACAACATGTGAACATACAATCACATTGCTGGCTATGTCCGGATGCTCCTGCATCAGCAAAGAGAGGCTGACGCAATCCAAAAAGGCAGGCGCTGGGGACTCTAGGGCATATTGGAGCTGAAGAATTGTCGGAGGGTTTATCCGGGGTTTTAGCCGGGACATCTGTCTCAGACTGAGAGGTACTACTGCCAAGGGCATTCTCTGTTGGGTAAGCTGGATTTGGCACCCAGATTGTACTCTGAAATTGCTTAATAAGAAAACCCTTAGATAGTAGATAGTTGCACCAGTTTTCTCGCATTGGGTTTTTCCGGGGACATTGTTCCAAAAATAATGGTGTCATTTTGTGTGCTTGTTTATGTTTCCTTTAGTTGATGATCTGTAATATGTTGAGCATGCACTAGTGTTTATTTTCAGTATTTACATTGTAAATAACTTGTTAAGTAACGAAACAAGTAGGTAGGAATAAATTAGTAAAGTGCATGGAGGATTTCTAACTAGTAGACTTAGAAATTCCAACATGGTATCAGAGGGTGGTTGCAGATCACAGGAGAACTGAGGACATCAGCCGAGCGGAGCAATAGCAGCAGAAAACAACTGTCCCGAGTGACAAAAGTTGTTCCTAGCACAGCGACAACAAGGGAAGGGTGACGTAGTGCCTGCGTCATCAAGGGTGAGCTAGGAAGAGGTAGCTAATAGGCAAAGGGAGGCAAAGGGAGGCTCACGCACAGCCACACAGAGAGCTAGAGGGCTATGATGCAGTTGGCTAAGGAGGCTGAGTTGCTGGTGTCGGGATTGCGCAGAGCCTAGGAGCTCCCACCTTTAGGTTGCTGGGGTTTAGGAGGCTGTGGGAAAGTTGTAGAGTGGAGCTAGTGGGGTACTATAGTCAGAACAATCCCTGACAGGGCAAGGCTAATGAAGAGGGAGTTGCTACCGAGGGTTTCTAGCTGAGAAATCCGGATCAGTGGTGTGGTTGCACAGACGATTGAAGTAGGGGGCATCTTGACATCGACAGAAGGATCTCCAGGAGGGAAATTGAGACTTAGAGGGAGTCACATCGAGAACTTCTAGGAGGGAAGTAGAAGAGCAGCATGGCACTACACGAAGTAAGAGACAAGGAGAGACTGGACGGAGCCTCAAATTTCGCAGTCTGGAAGGCTAGAATCTTATTCGTACTTGACAGAAATCGTGTCAAGCACTTCGCCTTGAAGACGATAGCTATTCCAGTTAACCTAGCTAAGAACAACAAGTACGAGGAGGCAATGGCGAGGGCCAAGAGCATCATCCTTGACAGGGTCAAGGACCATGTAGTACCACACATTGCCGAGAAGAAAACGACAAATGAGATGTGGGAGGCCCTAAAGAAATTGTACCAGCATACTTTTGTGCAGAGAAGGATGTTACTAGAAAATCAGATGAGGTCATATCAGATGAAGAAGGGAGAACTGATAGACACCTTCCTCAGAGGACTGAATGAGATCCGAGATCAGTTGACTTCCATAGAAGCCACGCCGGATCAGGAATTGATGGTTAGGACAACCCTGAATGCAATTTGAGAAGACTAGGAGGTATTTGTCTAGAGTATACTGGGCAGAAGGACACTTCCACCTTGGGATGAGATGTGGGCGGCTCTTCGCCAAGAAGAGATTAGACGACAGACAAAGGTGGGAAGCAACAGTAAGGGGATTAGAGTCAAAAAGGAGGAGGAGGAAGATGTTGCCCTAGCATTTGAGGGAAAGCAAGAAAAGCGGACGAAGAAGGATCTCTCCAAGATCAAGTGCTTCCACTGTGGGGAGCTGGGTCATTATGCGACCCAGTGTCCAAGGAAGAAGAATAAGGGAGAGTCTTCCGAGACTAAGGCAACGCCTGCAAGGGTAGAGAAAGAAGTGGAGACAGACGATGACTGTGCCATGAGTGCAGACGCACCACTTGAGTGGAAGTTGGGAGACATCGAGCTGTAGTTAGACAGACTACAGGCGATGAGGAGCAAGATCCTCGAGGTACCCAACCTCTTGGATTAGACCTTGCTATGGGAGCCCCGAAGAGGAGTAGCAGGACTGGCTAATGTGGGTAGAGACGGATGCGGATGGAGCAGCAGAGAGAGCTACAGTGCAGGATTCCCAGGACAACGCGAGGCTAGCAGGCTACAGCAGTGCTAGAGGCACGGGAGTGTTGCACCAATGTAGGATGGCACAGAAAGGTGTGCAACAATGCAAGATGCAGGGAGTTGTTGCAGCAGCGCAGAGGTCAGAGAGGAAGCACTTGTCAACGACAGAGGGAGCTTCAGCATCATAGGGTGTCTCTAGCCCAACATAGAGGTCAAAGTTGGGAGATCAGTTATTTACTTCTTAGTAATTGAGTTGTAGTGTAGCAGTGGGCAGCACGATGCAGCATGATGAGAGGAGTTGTAGTGCGGATGCAGTGTTGGGAGAAAGGACCAGCAGCAGCACGGATGCAGAGGGAGTTGCAGTATGGATGCAACAGTGGAAGTGGCAGGGCCATGGGTAGCAGTATAGGATGCAGCAGTGCAGAGTATGGTGGGCAGCAAGCCTAGCATTAGCACAGGGACCGATGTCAGATGATCAGAGTAATATTCAGTGAGGAGTATTGCTAGAGCACAGTCCTCGCTAAGAGGGAGTGTTGATTTGTGGTAGCATCGATGTGCTCTAGCCACGAAATTTGGTGGAGAGGTTGGTGCACATGAGATCTCCAAGACTCAGAAAGGGTTTGGGCAGATTCTAAACAGTTTAGGAGCTATTAAATAATTAATATTTTTAATGGAATCCCTAAGTCTAAACTTAGGGAAATTAAAATATTAATGTGGATTAATATAAAACTGTGTTAGAATGGTCCAAAAGACATGGATCAAGCCAGATCTAATCTTAGCCATCGATTAGGGACTTAATCTCGGTCGTTGATATGTCAACGAGAAAAGTATAAGAGGAGGCTTGAGGGTCATTTGGAGAGCACACCAGATGATCAGTGATTCTATTCTCTAGAGCGGGGTTTGCTAAGAGAGATAAAATCAGTGATCGGAGTTGCAACTGAGGGACAGTGAGTACAGAGAGATAGAGAGGCAGAGATAGTGCTGGGAGATCAGCGCAAGAGCCAAAGAGAGTGATGCAGTAGCAGCCAAGGCTCACGCAGGGCCACGCAGAGGCAGCCAGGAGCTGCGTAGTGCTTCAAAGAGGCCAACGTTGCTGACGCAGAGGGCCAGAAGGTTGACATAGACCCATTCAGGGTGACGTAGGGCCAACACTGGGCAAAGAGAGGCTGACGCAGTCTAGAAAGGTAGATGCTGGGGTTTCTGGGGCAGATTGGAGTTGAGGAACTGCTGGAGCGTTTATCCGGGGTTTCAGCCGGGACATCTATCTCAGACTGAGAGGTACTATTGCCAAGGGCATTCTCTATTGGGTAAGCCGGAATTGGCACCTAGATTGTACTCTGAAATTGCTTAATAAGAAAACCCTCAGATAGTTGCACCTGTTTTCCGGCATTGGGTTTTTCGAGGGACATTGGTCCAATAATAATGGTGTCATTTTGTGTGCTTGTTTCTGTTTCCTTTAGTTGATGATCTGTAATATGTTGAGAATGCACTAGTGTTTATTTTTAGTATTTACATTGTAAATAACTTGTTAAGTAAGGAAACAAGTAGGTAGGAATAAATCAGTAAAGTGCATGGAGGGTTTCTAACTAGTAGACTTAGAAATTCCAACCAATCACGCTCTGATACCATGTTGAAGTTTCTAAGTCTATCAATTAGAAACCCTCGAAGCACTTTATCTGATTTATTCCTACCTACTTGTTCCGTTACTTAACAAGTTATTTACAATGTAAATACTGAAAATAAACACTAGTGCGTGCTCAACATATTACAGATCAACAACTGAAGGAAATAGAAACAATCACACCAAATGACACCGTTGTTTTTGCACCAATGTCCTCGAAAAAACCCAATGTGGGAAAACCGGTGCAGCTATCTGATGGTTTTCTTATCAAGCAATATCAGAGTACAATATAGGTGCCAAATCCGGCTTACCCAATAGAGAATTTCCTTGGCAGTAATACCTCTTAGTTTGAGACAAATATCCCGGCTGAAACCCTGGAAACACCTTTCGGCAGCTCCTCAGCTCCAATTTGCCCCAGAAACCCCAGCCTCTGCCTTTCTGGACTGCATCAGCCTCTCTCTGCCCAGCGCTGGCCCTGCGTCACCTTGAATGGGTCTGCGTCAGCCTTAGGAGTCCCTGTGTCAGCCTTCTGGCCCTCTGTGTCAACAACACTGGCCTCTCTGAAGTACTGTGCAGCTCCCGGCTGCCTCTGCGTGGCCCTGGCTGCTACTGCGTCACTCTCTATGGCTCTTGCACTACTCTCCCGATACTATCACTACCTCTCTGTCTCTCTATACTCAGTGCCCCTCAGCTGCAACTCCGATCATTGATTCTATCTCTCTTAGCAAACCCCGCTTTAGAGAATAGAATCACTGATTCACTCTACTGTGCTCTCCAAGTGACCCTCAAGCCTCCTCTTATACTTTTCTCGTTGGCATGTCAACAGTCGAGATTAAGTCCCTAATCAACGACTAAGATTAGATTTGGCTTGATCCTTGTCTTTTGGACCATTCTAACGCAGTTTCATATTAATCCACATTAATATTTTAATTTCCTTAAGTTTAGACTTAGGGACTCCATTAAAAATATTAATTGTTTTAATATCTCTTGAACTGTTTAGAATCTGCCCAAACCCTTTTTGGGTATTGGAGATCTCATGTGCCCCAACCTCTCCACCAAATTTCGTGGCTAGAGCACATCCGATGCTACCTCAAATCAACAAAAGTTATCTCTGATCTTAAGTTTTTATTAGAAACCCCTCTGTTCCTAAGCCTCTAGTTCTCTCTGAAGCATTTTAATGCATGAGGAAATCAAAATAATATCTGGAAGGCTCATCACCCTCTTCCTTCCACTGTAAACAGGCTCTGATTTGGGTCCCCTGGTTCTGTATTCCTCCATACCTCTGAGTGGGTGTTCCACCCTAGTCACCTCTTCCTGCAATGTATCATTATGTATATCCTCAAGAAGTTTCTGTTTTAGTTCAAAATTTCAAGGCAATAGAATGCTTTCAACTTAGTCCGATCTCTAATAGTCTTATGAATCTTCTTAAAAAAATAAAAAAAATTACATAGGAATATTTTGCTTTACCTTTGTACATTGAAATATTTCTTAGACAGGATATAAGACAGTAAATGATGAGAAGTGGAACTATACCGTCTAACGAACTAGGCACTCTGGATTCTGCTATATTTTTTTCTAAAAGTAATAATCTTTGTCATTTGCTGAAGTGTTAATTGCGTTGTGCAAGTATTGCAGATAAACAATGCAGGCTCAAATGCATACAGTTATAAGCCTTTGGTGGAGACGGATGATGAAGCACTCATGTAAGACATTGATCTTTTGGACATATTTGAGGATAAAATTCTGTTTTGGTATTGCTAATATTTTCTTCTCCTGATGTAAGCTAGTTTAAATTTTAAATGGTTTTATCAACAGGGAAGTTGTGACAACTAATACATTGGGTACAATGATTTGCTGCAGAGAGGTAAACTCCACTTGACTATATCAAACTTAGTACTCAACAGATCTTACAACTTTTAACATATAATTAATTGATAGTGCTAGCTTTCATTTAAGTATAGTCAGTCATGGCATAAAGCAGGCGATAATGATGATGATGGGTCAACCTCGTGGGGGTCATATATTTAACATTGATGGAGCTGGTGCTGATGGTAGTCCAACTCCTAGGTGAGATTGATTTCAACTGCAGTGATATTTGGTAGTATTTATTTCGACTCCTCTCTTGCATCTTTCTCTTCATGATGTAGCTTCTTGCCTTTTCGCCATGTTTGCTACGCTCACCAGATTCCTTGTACCGAGAATAGTTGTTGCACCCTTCCAAGTAGAGTGAAGAAAAAGACAAAGGTGATCCTTTGTTCAAATTAACATTTTTTTAAAGCTTCCCATTTCTATTAATACAAAATATAATACATGGATTTTATACAAAAAAGGGGCCCACAAACATAACTTCCATAAGCATAAAACCAATAATCAACAGTGCTGATTAACATATCAAAATGTTGCGACATAGGACCAAAATAAATGTTATCTATTAAGGCTGTACAGACTAATAAACCATAGAACTAGAGGGAAATTATATAGAGCATCTAGGCTGGTTGGCCAACACACAATGTCATGTCAAGCGACAATTGGAATAGCACCTGCGTTAGGAGAGTCTCTGTAATCCCCATCCATTCACTGTGTGTTTAGGATCAGCCTGAGTCTTCTCCCAAATGTCATTGCCTTATTCAGTCTGCAGCCTGATCTGGTTCATAGATGGCCAGAAGCACAGTTAGAAACTTGTCAAACCAGGGAACATCATGAACATTGTATGGGGCCATCTTCCAGGGCACTCTGTGTTAATTTTTCTTAGGGCTATATTGTTCTTTGCTCAAGATGATTTTATTTTAAACTTTTTTATCATTTACACATGCATTCACCCCATTACATCATAACATCTTTAGCGATTATGTAGAAAGAACAATAATATCAATATTGCAGTGGAAGATATAGGAACAACAAAAGAAAAACATGCACAAATAGAGACACCAAGAGTTAGGTCAGAGACCAGGGAAAAACCCCACAAAGGGGAAAATCCAACCAATTTTTCTTCTATTAGATATTCATCAATTGTTCAGCTGAGATACAAAGTACAATGAGATATATCAATCACAACAGGCCTCCTAAGGCCAACCCAAGTCAGTTCACAACTATGTTTGTGAATGGACCGATCTGATCTCTGATAAACAAGTCCAAAGGGAGCTGCTATCATATCACTGTTACCTGCCATAAAGATACTGTCTCATCTGCCATCCATCAGGGTATCACAGTCATCAATGGCTCTGAGTCCTGACACACTGTCATAATAAGTACTATCTCACTGTTGAAGGCACTGTCAAATACTATAATACTATCTCAAGATAACTGTTAAGAGTGTTGAGAAATGTAACTAGTATCGGTCGTCATAATTGTACTTGAGCCATGATGTAATGTATTTGAAAGAGAGAAAATTATTTATAAAAGAAAAAAATTATTTTATGAGCTTGGGTTTCATGCTCTATGTATTTTCTAGGTCAAGCCTCCATTGTAGGCTTCTAGGTTTTTGTCAAAAGTCAAAATCATATTTACCATGTAAAGGACCCTTCTTGGACGTGAAAATTCAGAAACCCCGAATCTTATTGCAGCAACTGATTAAGTTTCTTCTATTTGTTAAATGACTTGAACAAATTATTTACTGTGTTCTACGGTAAATATCGAAACTAATACATTGCAGCGTTCACAAAATAAATACTGCGGAAGAAATAAACAATGGAAGAGTAGATGCACACACACACAAGTAAACAGTTATTTTTGGACCAATGCCCCTTGAAAAACCCAACTTGGGAAACCCAGTGCAGCAGCTAAGGATTTTTTTTATTATGCAATAGTGAATCTGAGTACAAATCTATGGAAGCTCAAATCTAACTGTCCAAACAGAGAAATAACTAACAGGAGATCTAGTGAGAAAAATCTCACTCCCACCGGTGATCCGACACTAACCTTGGTTCAAGATGAGCTGCCCCTCGTTGCCTCTACACTGCCTTTGCATTAGCCTACGTAGATCTATGCCCCACAACTCGGACTAGCGTCTCTCTCCCTAACTGATCAACTGCTATCTGGAAAATCGAACCTCCTGGCACTGAATTTTGACTTCTCCTCAACAAAATACAAATCTCCCTTTGAAGCTCTGCACTACCTCTCTGTGGCACTCACTGCCACTCTGCTATCCCTGCCCCTCTCTCACTGCTTCGAATTTACTGAATCACCTCCGACAACTCACCACTGCTACTCTGGAAATCGATTTCTTAGCAAAATTGAATTTCTGTTCGCTCCAAGTGTGTTCTCCAACTCCCATTGAATTTCTTCTTATAATCTCTTGCTAAAACATCAACGGCCAAGATTAAAACATAATTGATGGCTAAGATTAACTAGAACTCGATCCATGTCTTCTTCTAGAAGATTCTCACCACGACTTAATTAATACCTTTTAATTAATCAGTTTTCCTAAGTTTAGACTTAGGCACCATTAAAAAAATATATATTATTTTAATTAAGTTGTCTCTAGGTGGAATTTCCAAAAACGATTTCTGGGTTTTGGTCCTTGGAGAATACATGTATTCTAGCCTCTCCACCAAATTTCATGGCTAGAACACATTCGATGCTACAAAAATCAATACTCCCTCTTAATGAGGAATGTGTTCTAGCGTTGCAACCGATTGAAACAACACCTTGTCTTTGTGCCACCTCCTGTTACGCTGTTGATGTCTAGCTACTGCTGCCCACCAACTACTGCGCAACTCTGTTAAAGGTTGCATCCGTGCTGGTGTTGGCCCTGCTGAACTACTGCCAACACTGCAACTCCCTCTCCATTAGCTGCTGCAACAACTGCAACGGAAAAGCATCCAAAATACTGAACCAACTGTGGTCAGTATGATGCATCTGTCCCTTGAGCCCTGATTGTCGCTAGCCTCTATGCTGTCACTGAAGCCTCTGTGCTACTGCTAACTCTGCTCTGTGCCAACTGCACTATTGCCAACTCTGCACTGTGCTGCCCAATATTTGGCCGCTACTAGCTACTACATCTGTTACTTTGGCACCTGACTGCACCATATGCCACTAATCCATCCTGCTACTGCATTTTATGGGCTCTCGTAGCAAGGTATTGATTCATGAGGTGGACCTCCTCAAGGATCCGACTCATCCTGTAGCTCTCTGGGACTACAAAACCAAATCACCCCATCTCACTGTTGGAGGTATCTCGGTGATCATGGTAAACTCTTCCTCCAATGTAGAGGACAACATTCCAATCTTCATGGATGCAGCCTGCTGATCCTGCTTCTCCTCCTTGTCCTTCTTTCTGAGAGAACATTGAGTGCCGTAGTGGCCAAATTCACCACATTTAAAGCATTTCACCTTGGAAATGTCCTTCTTCCTCCTGCGCTGGTCCTACTGCCCCTTTGATGTGAGGGCCACCTCCTCCTCTTCCTTTACTTGCTTCGTCCCACTGCTGCTGATGTTGCCAGTGATGGTGGACTTAATCAAATCTCGCCTCTTCTCCTGCTGCAGATCAGCCCACATATGATCCCAGTCTGGCAACTTTTCTTTGCCTAGAATACTTTGAACGAAGACTTGCCACTCTTCAGAAACGTTGTTTAGAGCAAACCGCACCAACTCAGTAGGCTAAGGTGCTGACCCTACGACAGATAACTGATCTTGGATGTCCTGAAGCCTAGTAAGGAATGGGTCTATGCGCTTCCCTTTCTGTGTCCTCGTGCATCTCAGCTTCTCCTCAAGATACATCTTTCACTGCTCGGAAGATCCCTCGTATAGCGTAGCAAGTGCCTCCCACATCTGCTAGGTAGCATCTTTGCCAGCTATGTGAGACACCACGTGATCTCGAACTCCATCTAGAATCAAACTGTTTTCCTTCACCATCTCCTTCTTGTAGGCCTTAAGCGGATCTGCATCTGTGGGTACAATTACCACGCCATTGATATAAGCTTTGAGATCGTATTCATCTAGAAGACAAGAAATTCTTGCCTTCCAGATCACGTAGTTGGAGGCTGCGTCCAAACGATCCTAATCTCTCAACCCTGCTGATGCCGTCTTTGCAAAAATGTCGAATTCCTCCTCCTCTTCTGCCAGTTGCTGATTGGATTTTCATACTCCATGCTGGAGTGGGAAAATCTGCCCACAACTACTACTACTCTGCTAGGAAAATTCGAACTTCTGGGCTAGCAGTCCCTTGAGAAAAGAATTCCCTCAGTGTGTGCTCTTCCTTCCTCCTGACGCTATTTTGCACTAGCAAACTGTTGCAAAATAATTGCGTCCCAACTGAAGATCTGCCCTGCAAGGAAAAATACTACTGCTCCGACTGCCCCTAGTAATCTTTGATCTGGAAAATTTATTCTTTGTCGACTCTCTCAAAGAAATACAATTTTCCTCAAAAATCGACCCTCCTGGCCAAGAACTGTGCTGCCTCTGAGGGTTTCCAATTGTTGCCTCTGCAGAGATTCGAAATTCCTCCTCCCTTCTGCTACTGAGCTCTCCGGCTTACAATCTGTGCTCTCATACCATGTGAAAATCTGGAAACCCCGATTCCTACTGCATCAACTAATTAAGTTTCTTCTATTTGTTAAATAACTTGAACAAATTATTTATTGTGTTCTACGGTAAATATCAAAACTAATGCACTGCAACCTTCACAAAATAAATATTGCGGAAGAAATAAACACTGGAAGAATAGATGCACACACAAACACAAGTAGACAGTTATTTTTGGACCAATGTCCTCGGAAATTGATTTCCTAGCAAGATCGAATATCTGGTGGCTTCAAGTCTGTTCTCCAACCCCCATCGAATTTCTTCTTATAATCTCCCATTGAGACATCAATGGGCAAGATTAAAACATAATCGATGGCTAAGATTAACTAGAACTCGATCCATGTCTTCTTCTAGAAGATTCTCACCATGAATTAATTAATACTCTTTAATTAATCAGTTTTCCTAAGTTTAGACTTAGGCATTGTTGTCGCATAGAATGTCTAGGAACCACGACGACGACTCAGATCGGGGCCTGCCACATTGATCCCCAATCACTCCATTTGAGCTATCTCCCAATAGTAGACTAAGGGGGGTAGATCCTATGGAAATGGAAAAATGAAAGATTAGTTGGGAACCAACCAACTTGGGAGACACAACTAAACAACCAATACTTGTTTTAGATTGCGCAAGATTTTAAGGATTCAAAATTATTTGAAGAAAGTGATACCAGTGTCCTATGGAGTCAACTACCTTGCGAAGAAACTAAGGTTCAAGTAAAGGATGGGAAACTGCTGTTGAAAAGACACCACTGTCTTATATGCAAATGCAAAATTTAAAACTATGTGAAATGCGGGTACTTGGTTAATTTTAGTTAAATGAGGGCCTAAAATTATTTCTGAAATATGTCTTAAATGTTACTTAACTTAAGGCTCAGAAAAGTAGTGATCTAAATGTGAAAGCAGGTACTTATACTAACACTGCAAAATGTAAAATCTGCACAAATAATTACTGAAATGCACAATGGATTGAAATGTAAAATGCTGGAATAAAACACTTTTAAATTCAAAAATTCATTTGTATGAAATACTCAATCAAGATCGTTAGATGCATATGTAAAACTAGATTAGTCCTACTTGCATAAGCATGTGAAAAAAATGAACTTCAGAAATTAAGCTAAATGTTTTAAACTCAGATTACATTTATGAAATATCAGTTTAGTAATCTGCTCTTACATCAAATATTAAAACCAACAATATATTCTAAAACAACAGTCCTGTAACCATGCAATATTCAAAAATTTCTATGTATAACAACATAAAATTTTAAATGACAAACTGATAACTACAATTCAAAAAATGTCAGAGTTTAATTCTTTATGATCTATTGATGTATTTGATCTAAAAACTCAGAAATAAACTAATGAATAATAGTAAAACAATTTTCTGAAATTTGTTTGCAAAAGTTACTGAAGCTAACTTTTATTTCTGCAATTGTACAATAGTAAAAATGTAAATTAAATTTGTTTCTAAACTCTAGCTAATTGCAAGTCTATGCCAATATTAACCCTGCTTTCAAAATGAAATGAAGAAAAGTTAGAGGGTGTGCACTAGTCAGCCCTTAGGGGCTTGAAGACACCTGAAGATACGCTGCCCGAATCACTGAAAATCCTCAACTCATAATTTTTTTGTGAAAACTTTGCTAAAAATTTGTTAAATTTTTTTGGGAAATTTTTAGGAAAAAATTTAGGAAAAATTAGTGAGAGAATTTTGGTGAAAGAGGGAAGGCCGTAACGCTAAAAGGGAGGCCAAGAAAGAGGTTGGAGATGATCAATGTAGGGCCTCAAGGCACTAAAAGAAATTTGCCCACGATCTTCTTGAAATTTATCTGCAACTTTCAAACAAAATGGAGGTGCTCTCTGGGGCTTAGATCTCTCTTCGGAATCCACAAAAATCACTTGCAATCTTCGGATCTATTCTTGCACAAACAAAAGACAGAAAAAATCCCAAAGCATGTATATACAAAAATATGAAATACCAAAAACTCCAATGAATTAAAAAAATTGATATTTACAAATCTACAATAATATTCTACAGATCTACAGATCAAAGCCCTCTATTAGCCAAATTTAAACAAATTTTTGCACAATATTTAAAAATAAATTTGAAATTTTAAAGATGCACAAGCCCAAGAAAAACCCATGCAAGTAAAATATTCTATAAAAATGACTTCAAAAATTAAAAAGGTAGTGGGCTCTTTTAGATTCTGTAAACTAAGAGTCAGTTGGTCCGGCTGAGGACTTCTCCAAACACCCAAATTCTGAATGATAACTTCTGCACACTTAAGCCAGCATGTTAGATTAATAGAGATTTAAAAAATGATCATAAAATTATCGAGAAATAGAAATATCTACTACTTCTATCAAATTAAAATGATATTCTAAAAAACCCAGAAATCTGTGCAAGATACCTGTACATAGATCAATCATCAAAGGCTATTAATTGGCAAATGCAAATAAAAGCAGCAAATTATTAAGAACAATATTACCACATAAATCTGAAAGAGGCACACCACGATCTGAAACCCTAAAGTTTTTGTGTTCTATTAACCAAAAAAAAAGTTACAAGAGCTTTCTTAGAGAAAGTACACGATTGAAAATTTAGATGCAAATAATGGAAATAGGCCTCTCATTTATAGAATTATTCTCCAACGGCTAGTTGGCTTGATTCCCGTCAAATCAATCTCAACCATTGATGAAGATCAAATGATCTTTTAATCACCGTTGAAATGAAATTACTTTTTGAGGAAATTCGAATTTCACTTTTAATTTCCTTTTAATTAACTCAAAAATGATTATTTTGAATTAATTCCCGCAAAAAGTTGACTTTGACTTAACAACTATGGCCCAAGGGTTCAAAATATTTTGAAATTTTCAATATTCTCTTGGTCGAGGACCTCCAAAAGTTAAAAACTTTAAAACCCACAAATTTTAAATGTTGGAGAATTTAATTTTTCCTAGGACCTAAATTAATTAAATTTCTGGGTTTAGCATTTTAATTTATTTTAGCTAGAAATTTTAGTTAAATTTATTTTAACCAGAAATTTTAATTAATTGACTCTTGAAGGGATTATTGATTTTTCCAACCCTCTAATATTTAGCCATGGTGTCTAACTATGAGGGACCATGCACTAAATATTTTTTTATATGAAATATTACATTTCTAACCCATGAAGGGGGAACACCCGTTCGTTATAGACCTTCAATAATTACCCATTTCTGCGACACAAAATATGATCTAGTAGATTAAGTGACTTGTAATAAAATAATCTAACCAAATAGTTAGAATTGTTCCCAAATCACTTTTACAGAGACTTGATAAATAACACTAAGACTCATTTAAAGTCCTGACGACAAAATCCACCTTAGCTTTGGGGTGAGGCTAGAGGAAAAAACTCTGCCGATTATCTGTGTTTAGAAACACATATGAATTGGTGAGACTAAAAACCTCCTAGGATAGAAATCATCATGAAAAAATGAATTTACCTAGGTTGTTACATACATTTGTCTTACTAGGATTATTTACATTACAAAATGCAGAATGGGTTTACAAAACTCCAGTGTACATATAGCTGATAATGATAAATCTGTGGATCATCTGAGTGCTCAGACATGATGGAAATCCATGCGCGAAAAGATGTATTTCTATGGAGTAGTTGACATGGAGTGGAGTTTAGATTTAGGAACTCCATTAAAAATATTAATTATTTTAATAAAATACATCCTGAGTGGAATTTTACCAAATCATTTATGGGTTCTTTAGAACTCATGTGCCTTAGTCTCTCCTCCAATTTTCATGGCTAGAGCACATCCAATGCTACCAAAAATTAACACCTCCCTTTTAGCGAGGAAAGTGCTCTAACAACAATGTCCAACTGTATGTTGCTCTGCTTCTGGAGCATCTTCTTTCTGCACTGTTGCTGCCACCAACACTATGTTGCTGCTTCTACTGTACTGCTACCGATGACACTGCGACTGCCACTGCTGCATCTGTACTACAGCTCCCTCTATATTGCCGCATCTGCTATGCTGCTAGCACTGCCACTGCTGACACTGCATTCGTACTGCAACTCAGTTGCTGAGAGAAGCAATTGAAAAACATCCAAAATTACTGAACTTAATCGTGTTCAGCATAATACCATGAATTTTGGAATTTGATTACTACTAGTCTCTGACCCTCTGAATCTTTTGCGCTGCTGCTGACTTCTGCACTGTGTCGTCTGCACTGCTGCCAACCTTGCTCTGTGCTAATCAGTCTCTAGTCTCAGGATACTACATCTGTCTCTCCATTCAACCCACTGCATCATCTGACACTAAGTTCGTCTTGCTATTACTGAATCTCGGGCTCCTGTAGCAAAGAATTGATCCAAGAGGTGGACTCCTCAAGGATCCTGCCCACGTGTAGTCCTCTCGACTACAGTTGAATATCACACCATTTCCCTCTTGGAGATGCGTGGGCACTCATGGCAAAATCATCTTCGTCAATCTTTGCTGGAGTAGCCTTAGGATCATGTTTCTCATCGTTATCCTTTTGCTTCAAAGGGCATTGGGATGCAAAGTGGCCCATCTCGCCACATCTGAAACATTTCACTTTCGAAATGTCCTTCTTCCACTTCTGCTTCTACTGTCCCTTTGATGCTAGAGCTACGTTCTCCTCCTCCTCCTTGGACTTCGTGCCACTGCCACTGTTGCCATTGAGGTTGACCTTAACTAGGTCCCTCCTTAATTCCTCCTGTTGAAGAGCTGCCTACATCTCTTCCCATGAAGGTATTCTTTCCCTGCCCAATATACTTTGGACAAAGACTTGCCATTCATCCGAGACTCCATTCAGGGTTGTCCTTACCATCGCAGTAGATTGACGAGTAGACCCCACTGTAGTAAGCTAGTCTCTAGTGTCATGAAGACGTTGAAGATAAGAGTTAACTTCTTCTCCCTTTTGTATCAACATCCGCTGCAACTTTTGTTCTAGGTACATCTTTCGCTGTTCGGAAGGGCCTTCATACAGTGAAGACAAGGCTTCCCACATCTCTTTGGCTATATCTTCGCCCTGCAAGTGTGAGACCACATGATCTCGAACTCCAACGAGTATAAACCTCTTTGCCTTCCCCTACTCGGCCTTGTACTTCTTTTGGTCATTGTCCACAGGAACAACCACAACACTCTTGACGTAGGCTTCAAGATTGTACTCCTCCGGAACGACTAAGATTTTGGTCTTCCATATGACATAGTTGGAAACACCTTCCAACCTGTTTTGATCTCTGAGCCCATGCAATGCGATCTCACCTAACTGTCGAATTGACTCCTCTCATCATTGCTCAACTGCCCAGCGAGTGAGAAATTCAAACTTTTGGTGAGAAAAGTTCCCTGAGGAGAAAATTTCCCTTCTATGTGTCTTTGCTCTTTTCGGGTGGATTTCTGCCTCGACAGAAACTACGCCATTCAAGCACTACGTTGAGGCTCTGTGTTACTCCCTCTGCCTTTACAAACTCACAATCTGGCAATCGTACCTTTATCGACTCTCTCAAAGAGAAATTTCCTTGAAATATCTGCTTCCCAGCAAGGACTGTGCAATCCCTTCAAGGGGATTCGAATTGCTTCCGAATGCAGCTATGGGCCTCTTTGCTCAGCACTGGATCTGCTCTTCCTGTTTCAAAATCAATGCTTTGATACCATGTGAAAATTCCTAATCCTCAAGTAACCCCTACTGCTACAAAACTGAATTTACTCCTACTTGATTTTAATATACATTATCAAGTTATTTTCTGAAAAATACTGAAGTAAATTACTTCTGCAGCCTACACCAATGTAAATTTGATTACATGAAACATAAAACTAAGCAAAGAACAAGATACATAGGACACCATTATTTTTGGACAAAATAGTCCCCGGAAAAACCCAATGCAGGAAAACTGGTGTAACAACTCTGAGGGTTTTATATTATTAAGCAGTAGTTCTGAATACAATATTAGTTGCCCTCCCAGCAAACCAGTGACAGAGAAAACATAATGGAAGAAAACTGAGTGAGTTTACCTCACTTCACCTGACAGATTCTGGTTGATTTGGCAGCAGAGCTGGCTAATCCCGGCTATCTCTGTGTTGTTCCTGCGTTAGCCTTACAGGCTCTGTGTCAGTGCTGTGCTGTCTCTTCTGCCTTTTGCGTCAACCTTCCTAGCTGTTCCAACAGTTCCCCGATAGTTTCCAGCTTTTTGCGTGAGGGCAACCTCACTTTTGCACTGACCCTTCTGGCTCCGCGTCAGGCCTGCGTGGGCCCAGATTGGCTCAGTGTCAGTCCTTCTAGTTGTTGCGTTGCCTCCACTAGTGGCTCTCTGCCTCTCTGTCTAGTATTCCCGAATTATCCCTACCTCTCTGTTGCAGAATGATCACTCAATTTGAATTCTCAGCTTCCTAGCCCCAGAATTCGATCTCCAGATCAATTCGTTCTCTCCGTGTGTGTTTCTAAATGAACCCCAAGTCTTCTTCTTATACTTTTCTCGTTGAGACTTCAACGGCCGAGATTAAGTCTCTAATCAACTGCTAAGATTAGAACATGACTTGATCCACTTTCTAGATCATTCTCACCCATATTTTGATTAATACCCATTAATATTTTAATTTTCCTAAGTTTAGACTTAGGAACCCCATCAAAAATAATAATTATTTTAATAAAATACAATCTGGGTGGAATTTAACCAAACGGTGTTTGGGTTCTTTAGAACTCATGTGCCTTAGCCTCTCCACCAATTTTCATGGCTAGAGCACATCAGATGCTACCAAAAACTAACATCTGCGTCCTCTCCCTGCCCTGCAGTCTTGCCTTCTCATTCTCAACCATCTCCCTCGCTCCTCCTCTTCTTCGTGTTCCCTCTCTTTCGTCTGTCAAACACCAACAACGTTTCTCTTTTTCTTCTTTTTTGACTTTGGCTTAATTGCCCTTTTCGATTTTAATTTTTTTTTGTTGCTTCAATTTTATTTTATTGTTTATTTATTTTTAGTGTAACTTTGATTATTTAAAAAGGAATCAAATTTTGTTTAATTTGCTTGCTTTTCTTTATTGTTTTGATATTCATTTCATTTTGATTTTTTTTTGTTTTTTTGTTTTTAAACAAAACAAAAATTTAAAATTTCGGTTTTCATTTTTGACTTTAAAAAGGAATTAAATCTAAAGGAAAATTTAGAAGGCTTCATCAATATCAAGTTAAAATTTTTATGTGGCTTTGGCCCATTAAAAATTTAATTAATTAAGCCTTTTCAATTTTCACATTTATCACATTAAATTTTTAAAATTTACCTTCAGTTACAAACTTTACCACACTAAATTTGCGAAGGAATAATTTAAATTCTTGTTTATCTAAAGTTCTTTCTTAGGGTTTATGTGTTAGGAGTTTGGGGCTTTAAATTTTTTAAAGGAAAAATTTGTTGTGTTAAAAAAAAAATTAAATTTCTCTATAGTCAAGGCACATTTAAATATTTTTAAATTGTCTCTAAAGTTTGACTCTAGGAAGCAAGAAATTTTATCTGGATTGAAGCACTTAAGAAAAAACATTTTAATTCCGAGTTGTTTGAAGTGTTTAACATTTGAATTTCATGGTTCTACATGGTAATTAATTTTCGAAATTTAATTGCTTAAGTTCTTTGCATGCTAAGAGTTTTGAACATTTTTATGCTTGACATCTTTTGAGATTGCTCGTCACTTAATTAATGCTAAGCGTGATTTAGTTACTTGAATTATTGGATATTTATTGCATATTTCTTTGAGAATTTTTCAAGTAATCGTTAAGTATTCTTCCGTGGAATTGTCTTAAATTTCATATCTTTCATTTCCTAAACTGAGAATTTTTGAGCATCTATATAATCGACATTGATATTAAAGAATTGTGAAAAGGCTTTTGTTCTCTGAGCTATAATTGCATTGGAAAGATCTAAATAAATTGAAGCGATAAGGTTGTGATTTAATTGGGGCATTATCTTATTGCTGAGAAGTTTAACTTTCAATCTAGTGAAGTGAACATTCATTTTGGCGATTAAGGGCTTTGATATATAACTCAGAAATAGATCGTGGCATAAGGACCTTCAATCCTTGAATCTAGCTTCATCTTGCTCCATCTTCTAATCATCTCGTGCATTTGCATATTAGGTTAGTCTTGCAAAAGTAAAATTTACTTCCAAGCATAAGCTTGGTTGATAGAAAGATAGGTACCCATCCATCTTTGCTTGAGAAGCCTTTTTTTAATAGTACTTAAAACGGTGACATTGCAGTCGTCAGAGCGACAACTCTCTGTAGCACTGGAGGACCGGGTATGTTAGATTTTCAGGAGAGGTATCGTTAATCACACCTTAGTGTGCTTCACCTTATCTTCTCTCTGCCACGTACTACGGAATTAGGCGCAATATAGAAATGATCAAAGGGTTAAAACTGAGATAGGAATTTTAATTAAAATTTACCAAGATTCTTGTATCTCACATTAGTTTTAGGATCTGCATTTCATATAAAATAGTTATTCTTCTAAGTAGTAGTTGTTCATTAATTACTTGGTCCATAATTTCCTAGCAAGATTTGACTCCATAAGGCACTAGTATCAATCGTCTAAATCTAATCCAATACTATAAGTCTTGCTAAATCTAAATCAAGTACTTGGTCGCTTAACTGTGTCTCTCGAACTGGTTGGTTTCCAACTAGTTCTCCTTCATTCCATTTCCATAGGGTCTACCCCCCTTATCTTGCTATTGGGAGACAACTTAAACGAAGAGATTGGGGATTAGGGTGACAACCCCCGATCTTTGTTGTTGTCCCAGTGCCTAGACATTCTATGCGACAATAGGTTCCTTATGTCAAAGTAGAAAATTTTCGTTGTGTCAAAATAGTCTCCTCCACCATGTTGGCTCCATATCCTTCAAGTTGGCCTACCTTTCATCAAGTCAGCCTTATAAAGGATGTCACAACCACTATATATTGTAGAGGAACTCGACCTATTGAAGCATGATCAAGAGGTTTTCGATCTGAAGTTAAGACAGAAAAAGAGTACAAAATCCCTAGAAGAGGAAGAGAAAATATAATGAAGAAGGAGACCATATTCCATCTCTCACATGTGAAGAAGAACGAAAATTTAGTTCTGTTGAAGGATCAAAAAGTTGCAGACTTGTGTTGAAATTTCTAAGTCTCACACGTTAGAAATTCTTCCTGCATTATCTGGTTTATTTCACCAACTTTTTTATTCCTTAACAAGTTATTTAACCATATAAATACTGAAAATAAACACAAATGCAGTCTCAACTCATATACAGATCATCAACTGAAATAATAGACAAACACATAAGGGAGACTGTTATTTTTTGGACAATCGTCCCCAAAAAAACCCAACTTGGGAAAACCGGTGCAACAGTTATGAGGATTTTATTGTTAAGCAGCTTTCGTGAGTACAACTAGGGTGCCAAATTGGCTCACCCAATATAGATATCTATCTGGCAATAATACCTCTTTTTGGAAGCAGACATTCAGCTAGTCTGCTCTACGAAAAACCTTCCAATGCTTCTTTGAGGCTCTGCGTCAGCCCTCCTAACCTCTACATAGCTCTGGAACCCCATGCGTCAGTCCTCTGTTGCTCTGCGCTGGCTCTCTAGCTGCCTTCGTCACCCACACAGGCCCTACTAGCCTCTGCGTAGTCTCGCTGGCCCTCTGCGTGGCTCCTGCTGGCTCTGCGTAGCCTCCTTAATCACTGCACTGGCCCTCCAACACTATCTCTGCCTCTCTGTTATGCACCCACTGCCCATCGCTGCAACTTAGATCACTTGTTCGATTTCTCTCGGCAAACCCTGCTCTAGAGAATCGAACTGACTGATCAATCTTGGTGTATCTCCAACTGACCCTCAAGCCTCCTCTTAGAATTTTTCCGTTGAGTCTTCAACGGCCGAGATTAAGTCCCTAATCAACAACTAAGATTAGATTTGACTTGATCCATGTCATTTAGAACATTCTCTCCTAGTTTTATATTAATACCCATTAATATTTTAATTTTCCTAAGTTTAGACTTAGGAACCCCATTAAAAATATTAATTAGTTTAATATCTCTCTAACCGAGTGGAATTTCCCCAAACCATTTATGGGTCTTGGAGATCTCACGTGCTTTAGCCTCTCCACCAATTTTCATGGCTAGAGCACATCTGATGCTCCAACAAATCAACACTCCCTCTTAGCGAGAAATGTGCTCTATTAATGTTCCAACTTTGAACATCACACTGATCCTCCACCACTGGTACATGTGCTGATGTTAGGCCTGCTACCCTACATCCACTGCATTGCTGCCTTCTGTAATGCTGTCGATGGCTTTGCCACTGTCACTGCTACATCTGTACTGCAACTCCCTCTGCATCTGTGCTGTTGCTGGTCCTTCCACCCAACACTGCATTTGCACTGCAGCTCTCTCTCAACACGCTACATCACGCTGCCATAGCACTGCCACAACTAACTGTTGCACTGCAACTCAGTTATCGAGAAGTAAGTAACTGATCTACCCAAGTACTGACATCCTTGTCAGCCTAGAAGCCTCCTGATGTTGAAGCTACCTCTGCGGTTATTTGGTGCTTTCTTTGCTGCCTTTGCGCTGCTGCAAACACCTCTGTGCCTCTTGCATTGTTGCAACCTCCTTTGTGCCTTTCTGCACTGCTGCAACCACCTCCGTGCCTCTCGCACTGCTGCAACATCCATTGCGTTGCTGCAGACCTCTGAACTCTAGCACTGCCTAGTTGCTCTATTTGCATCTTGCTTCTATCGACATCCGTCATCTTGCTACTGTCATTCGGGTTTCCCTTACCCGGATATGATCCAAGAGTTTGGGTACCTCAAGGATCCTACCCCTCATCTTCTGTAGTCCTCCTGACTACAGCTCGAAGTCACCCCACCTCTTCTCTAGAGGTGCATGAGCACTCATGGCACAGTTGTCATCAATCTCGACTTCTTTCTCCGCCTTAGCCGGAGCTGCCTTGGAATCAGAAGCCTCTCCCTTATTCTTCTTCCTGGGACACTGGGTTGCATAATGACCCAACTCCCCACGATGGAAGTAGTTTACCTTGGAGATGTCCTTCTTCTTCCTGTTCCCCTGTTGTCCCGCAGGTGCCAGAGCCGCATCCTCCTCCTCCTTTTTCTTGATTTGACCTCCTTTGCTGCTACTTCCCGCCTTGGTCAGCCGTTTGATCTCTTCTTGGCGAAGAGCTGCCCACATCTCTTCCCATCCTGGAAGATAAACTCTGCCAAAAATGCTTTGGACAAATGTCTCCCAATCCTCAGAGACTGCATTCAGGGTGGTCCTCACCATGAACTCCTGATCTGAAGTGGCCCCTATGGAAGTAAGATGGTCCCGAATCTCTTGCAATCTGCTGAGGTATAGATCTATTTGCTCCCCCTTCTGCATTTGATACGACTGCAACTGATTCTCCAACAACATCTTCCTCTGCACAAAAGTGTCTTGATACAATGTCATCAAGGTATCCCACTTCTCCTTTGCCGTGTTCTTCTCGAAAATATGCAGTATTACATGATCCTTGACCCCATCAAGGATTATGCACTTAGCGTTTGCCATTACATCCTCATATCTTTCATTATCAGCTAGGTGACTGGGATAGCCATGGTTCTCAAGGCGAAGCCCTTGATGCGATGTCTATCCAGAACAGACAGGATCCTGGCCTTCCAAATGACAAAGTTGGAGGCCTCGTCCAACCTGTCCTGATCCCTCATTCCGTTCATTGCCATCTCCGCTCTTCTACTGGACTACCTCTGAGTCTCGACTTCCCTCCTAGAAGTTCTCTCCTAGACTCCCTCTGAGTCTCGATTTCCCTGCTGGAAATCGTCCTGCCAACTGTCGATCTGCTCCTCTCCGATCCTCTTTGTAACTGCAACTTGGATCTGGATTTCTTGGCTAGAAATCCCTCAAGGCAATGACTCCCTCTACCTTGGTTTTGTCCTGTTAGGTATTGTTTTGCTTCGACAGCAACAACACCCCTCTAGCGTCCAAATCCACAATCTGCCCACAGCTCCCTAGGCCCCAACAGCAGAAGAAACTGAGCCTCTTAGCTATGCGCAATCCCGGCAAGGCTGAATCGCTCCTTTGGCCAACTGTGTCACTCCTACCTAGCTGAGTAGGATGATGTGGCTCTTTGTGAGCCTCTTCTACCTCTCACTACCTGTACACTGATCTTCTCTCTGGCTCGAAATGATGACGCAGGCCCTTTGCGTCACTTCGTCTCGCTGCCTTCTGCTTAGGAACAACTCTGTTTCTCGGGACAACTGTTTCTGCTGCAAATTTTCTGATTTCTGTTGGTGTCTTCAATTCTCTTGTGATCTGCGACGCTCTGATACCATGTTGAAATTTCTATGTCTCACACATTAGAAATTATTCCTACATTATCTGGTTTATTTCACCTACTTGTTTTTTCCTTAACAAGTTATTTAACCATATAAATACTGAAAATAAACACAAATGCAGTCTCAATTCATATACAGATCATCAACTGAAATAATAAACAAACACACAAGGGACATCGTTATTTTTGGACAATTGTCCCTGGAAAAACCCAACTTGGAAAAACTGGCGCAACAATTTTTAAGGGTTCTATTATTAAGCAGCTTTCTTGAGTACAACTAGGGTGCCAAACTGGCTCACCCAACAGAGATATCTATCTGGTAGTAATACCTCTCTTTGGAAGCAGATATCCAGCTAGTCTTCTCCACGAAAAACCTGCCAACGCTTCTTTGAGGCTCTGCATCAGCCCTCCTGGCCTCTGCGTAACTCTGGAACCTCTTGCGTCAGCCATCTTCTGCTTTGCGCTAGCTGTCTGGCCTTATGCGTCACCCACGCAGGCCCTGCTATCCTCTACACAGTCTCTCTGGCCCTTTGCGTGGCTCCTGCTGGCTTTGCATAGCCTCTGTAATCACTGCGCTGGCCCTCCAACACTATTTTTGCTTCTCTGCTATGCACTCACTGCCCCTCACTGCAACTCAGATCACTTGTTCTGTTTCTCTTAGCAAAACGCGTTCTAGAGAATCGAACTGACTGATCAATCTTGGTGTATCTCCAACTGACCCTCAAGCCTCCTCTTATATTTTTCCTGTTGAGTCTTCAACGACCGAGATTAAGTCCCTAATCAATGACTAAGATTAGATTTGGCTTGATCCATGTCATTTAGAACATTCTCACCTAGTTTTATATTAATACCCATTAATATTTTAATTTTCCTAAGTTTAGATTTAAGAACCCCATTAAAAATATTAATTATTTTAATATCTCTCTAACCTGGTGGAATTTCTGCAGACCTTTTCTGGGTCTTGGAGATTTCATGTGCTTTAGCCTCTCCACCATTTTTCATGGCTAGAGCACATCCAATGATACCACAAATCAACAACCTGTAATTAAGGGCCGAAATTCAAAGTTGAACAGCGAGAGATAAGTTTTACTTTTGTTAAGGAGCTGACTTGGTGGTTGGGAAAAGTCTTTAGTCTTGGTTAAAGGTCTTGGTTGTCTCATTTGATTTGATCCTAAAGAAGAGAAGAAGAATTTCTGGGTTTTTCCCTAAAGAGGGGTTTTGCCTTGGTTGAGTGCCTACATTTGGCGTTCACTGTGTATGATCTTCATGTTTTTGGCATTTATTTGATGATAAGAACACTAACATAATCTATAAAAGAAATTATAATATCACGGGTAAATGTCAAGATAAGAGAAATCAAGAATAAGTTTTCTTAATGCTGCCCTAATGGATTTCTCAACATGGTATCAGAGCTAAGGTCAGTGAATCAAGGCAACTAGAAGATCACTTATGTGTTAAAGGAAAAGGATTTCACATCTGCCATTGAAGGTTGAGCCACCTTGAAGGAAGACCGATCTAATATGACACATATATGGGCACGCTTATGAAACTTTACCTCTGCAATTAAGCCACAGCCTGAGTAATTAGGGCCGTAGGGCAATACTTGGATGCCATAACAAAAGGGGAGCCGAATAGCATTTTAGAGAGACAAAATCCTAGGCAATTAGCCTAGACTAAACTGAGAATTTTATAAAGATCAAAGTTCTGAGAATAAAATTAAGGGTCTGAATTTAACACAAGTTACAAAGGTTCTGTAGTTGTAGGTATGGCCGAATTGTATATTAAGGACTAGCAAAAAGTTCACCTCAAAGGACTTAGGACTGAGTTTTTATAAAGGCATTCTTAAGCTCATTAGAAGGCTTGATTAGAAGCTATAGTCATCATAATATCTACAGAAAGGAGACCGGTGCATGAATAAATATGGAGCCCGAGACCTATAAGTAACAAAGAAACCAATCTCATCTGTACAAGGCATTTTAACAGTCTACTATATCAATGCATAATCTATCGTTGAACAAAGGAAGACCTTGATAAGCAATTTTAGCATCCCTGTCTCAAAAGAGGAAGAAATCTACAACAATGAAGAAATTGTTTGTCTTGTACCAAGCTTGTGGAAAAATATTTTGAGGATCTTATAAAATGTCAAGTAAGTATTGCTTGATTTGTTTCTTATGCATCAATCATCGAACAATACGTCTTCAATTTGCAAAAAGAGCAATAAGTGTCAAGTTTAGGTATGTTCTATGCTAAGAGCACTTTATTTCAATTTTCACAGTTAGCTCAATATCTTTTCCGGATTAGCAATCACACCAGCATAATAGTAAATTGCAGATAGAACATAAACATAGATCGTAGAAGACAAGACAAGACAAGAGGACACAAGATGTGGCACTAGGACAAACCCCAATGTGGGGAAACCCTTGATTCTTCTTATATGTTCTTCAATAGTTCAGCACAGAGAGAGATAGAGTACATTTACAACAGAAGTCAACACTTTGAATTATCTAGATAAGAGCATGGATCATCTCTAAGAAGATGATACATGAGATAGCTAAACTCAGTTGAAGGCATGCTGCTTCAACTGATTCTCCAAGGTGACTACTTCACCTATCATTGTGCTGCTCTTCGTCATCATGCTGCACCTCACCGTGCTGCACCATGCTACACCCATCATCACTATGTTGGACCTCATAATCATGCTGCACATATCATACTGCTGCACCTTATGCTGCCACTGTTGTCCCATGTGGCATTGTTGCACCATGCTGCCACAACTATCATGCTTCACCTAATCATCACTGTACCCATGACTGTACTGCATCATGTACTTGCTGTCACACATGCTATTCCAATGTTTAGCACCTATGGTTGCTTGTTGTCCCATTGTTAGTCATGGCTGCTCCTATGATTGTTTGCTGTCCCATTGTTAGTCATGGCTGCTCTTATGATCGTTGTTATGGGCATATGGTAGCCCCTAACACTTCCATGCTGACCTGTTTAGGAGTGACTAGGCCTGTGGCCTGCCACAGACCTTAGCTGCACACACACCAAGCACCTAAGGTGCATGCTACAACTCATTGTTCTGAGGTCTGTTTGGTTGCAGCAAACTAGGCTTGGTTAGGGCACACAACAATCCTTAACCAACGTTCTTTTTGTGCCCAAAAACACTCCCAAGAGATGTGACTGTCCTTCTTTGAGGGGCCGAGGGTGGCTGCTTCAATTCTGGGCTGCCCTAGCCCTTGTCTACCCTTCGACTTGCCTGTAATTTATTGCGGCACTCTATAGCAAGACTGTGTAGGGTTGTGGCTGCCTTTCCATGGATCTACACCCTTCCAAAGTGCCCTCAAAATTGTCCTATGGTTGCAGCTTTTCTTGTCGATTTGGGGTAGCATCGGATGTGCTCTAGCCACGAAAATTGGTGGAGAGGCAAAGGCACATGAGATCTCCAATACCCAAAAAGGGTTTGGGTAGATTCTAAACAGTTTGGGAGATATTAAAATAATTAATATTTTTAATGGTGTCCCTAAGTCTAAACTTAGGGAAAATAAAATATTAATGTGTATTAATATAAAACTGTGTTAGAATGGTCCAAAAGTCATGGATCAAGCCAGATCTAATCTTAGCAGTTGATTAGGGACGTAATCTCGGCCATTGATTTGTCAACGAGAAAAAGTATAAGAGGAGGCTTGAGGGTCACTTGGAGAATACATTAAGGGAGACCAGTCAGTTCAATTTCTGGAGCGGGGTTAGCAGAGAAATTGAACCAGTGCTCTGGAGAGCAGTGAGGAGGCAGTAAGTATGGAACAGAGAGACGAGAGATCAGCATAGAGGTAGAAAAGGCAGACGCAGGGCTAGAGGGAGCCACGCAGAGGCAACAAAAACTGCACAGAGCCAATAGGGCCTGCGTCATCCACGTAGAGGCTACAGGAGTGACGCAGAAGGCCAAAGAGGCTGCGCAGAGTCTCAACAGGCTAACACAGAGGGTTTCAGGTCACGCAGAGGTCAGTAGGGCTGATGCTGGATTCAAAAAAGGTGCTAGAAAATTTGTCTATCTATGGGTAAGCCAGTTTGGCACCCTGTTGTACTAGAAAATTGCTCAATAATAAAATCCTCCTTTGCTGCACCAGTTTTCCCACATTGGGTTTTTTCGGGACATTAGTCCAAAATAACTGTGTCAATGTGTTGATTCTTGTGCATATGTTTGTTTCTGTATTACGGTGTGATATCTGTAGCACTATTTATTTTAATGTTTACTGAAGTAATTTCATGAATAACTTATGGTGAAATAAGTAGGAAAAGTAAATCAGTTGCTGCAGTGATAGAATTTTCACATGGTATCAGAGCAAGTAATCAGAGACAAAGGGAAAATCAGTTACGGGTTGAGACCACGATGCAAAGGCATCCACCTCAGGGGACTCACGCAGATTTTCAGAAGATTGCACAAGAGAAAGAGATTTTGATTTCTCTATGTTGGCTTCTAGGTTGGAAGAAGAAGTGGCGTACATGACTAGCGCTGCATCATTAGAAGTATGGTATATAGACAATGGAGCCTTGTGGCATATGAGGGGAATCAGGGAGTGTTTCTTAGAATATTGAGAAGAGAAGATGAACTTTCAGATCACCGTGGGGAACAAGGCAAAGTGTACTCCAGTAGGGAAGGGTACCATAGTTTTTCAGATAGAATTGGGGGAGCGGTTCCGTGCCACAAATGTGCTGCATGTACCAGGATTGGGGATGAAATTACTTTCCGTGTCACAACTACAAGGCAAGGGCTATGACGTCTACTTCATCAAGGAAAAGGTATACGTCAAACACCTGAGCTAGAAAAAGAAAGTGCAGATCGAGATCAAAAGTAATCGGTTGTATAGATTACATCTAGAATCACCAATGGCACTAATAGGCAGTCATGGGGACAAGGACTTGAATGAACTATGGCACAGAAGGATGGGTCACTTGCACCATGGAGCTCTGAGAATTCTCAGGAACACTATAACAGGAGTTCCGGATCTAAGTACGAAACGAGATGATGTATGCAGGGGATGCGCTCTAGGAAAGTATGCCAAGGCAGCATTTCCTAGGAGCAAACACTAGGATTGATACACTCAGATATCTGCGTACCTATGTTCGTTAAAGCTCTGAGTGGTGCCGAGTATTTCCTTACCTTCATTGATGACCACTCGAGGAAAACTTGGATTTATTTTCTGAAAACCAAGGATGGGGTTTTCTGTTGATTCAAGGAGTTCAAGGCTCTGGTGGAGAATCTGACTGGGAGGAAAATAAAAGTTTTGCGCTCAGATAATGGTGGAGAGTATGTCGATAAGGACTTCACTGATTATTGCGCTAAGGAGGGCATCAGAAGAGAGTGGACAACTCCCTACAATCCGGAGTAGAATGGGGTGGCAGAAAGGAAAAACAGGACTATTGTAGAAGCAGCTTGGGCCATGTTGTATGATCAGGATATGCCAAAATTCCTGTGGGCGGAAGCATGCAACACAACTGTCTACGTTCAGAACAGGACTCCTCATTGGGCATTGGGCAAGATTAATGTAGAGAAATTCTTCACTGGGAAGACGCTTGAAGTTAGTCATTTCAGGATATTTCGGAGTTTAGCATATTGCCGCATACCCAAAGAAAAGAGAAAGACGCTGGATCAGACTGCAGAAAAGGGATATCTAGTGGTATATAGCAAGAATGCTAAGGCATACAAAATCTATCTTCCAGGGAGCAGGAAGGTAGTAGTACGACGAGATGTAAAGTCCATGGAGGACAGAGCTTTCAGAAGATCTTGCGAAATGCCTTCCGAGGAGCAATCGAAAGAGGATCTGTTGGTCATGCCTCTTTAACCAACAGAAGTGAAGAATTCTTCCTCAGGTCAGGAAGATTCTCAGGATGAGGAGGAGGAGCGAATAGAAGCACTTGTTGGCAGAGGAAGAACTAGCAGGGAACTTCGTCAAATTCTACGTGATGCAAAGAACTTCATCTGTGAGCCAAGGAACAGTAAGAGGGAGCGAAAACAACGAGACAGATATCGGGCGTTAGTAGCTCAGGATGGAGAGCCTGCCAGTTTCAAGGATGCAGCTCAGCATCAGGTTTGGGTAGATGCGATGGTAGAGGAGTATATCTCCATAATGGTGAATGCTGTTTGGGAGGTGGTGTCAAGGCCTCAAGACAGATCTGTGGTAGGTTCAAGATGGATCTACAAGATCAAATATGTGGCTAAGGGGTATGCTCAAAAGGAAGGGGTTGACTATGAGGAAACCTTTGCCCTGGTAGCCAGGTATACATCTATTAGGACTGTGATATCTCTTGCATCCCAGATGGAATGGGAGATCCATCAGATGGATGTCAAGACGACATTTCTGAACGGGGTAATAGAAGAAGAGGTATACATTGAACAACTAGAGGGCTTTGAAACTCATGAGAAGAAGTCTCATGTATGCAGACTGAAGAAAGCCTTGTATGGGTTGAAGTAGGCATCGAGAGCGTGGTATGGTCGAATAGATGGCTACTTGCAGAAGATGGGGTTTGTCAAGAGTGACGCGGATCCGAATCTCTACTATCTGGTTGTAGAGAACAAGCCGCTTATCTTAGTATTATATGTGGAAGATCTTTTTCTCACAGGATCATCCAGACTCACTAAGGACTGCAAGAAAAATCTAGCCACAGAGTTCAATATGAAGGATCTGGGACGAATGCACTACTTCCTAAGGTTGGAAATTTGGCAGCAGAAAGGAGAAATCTTCCTTGGGCAAGGGAATTATGATACATAAATCCTGAAAAGGTTCGAGATGGGAGACTGTAGACCTATGGCTATGCCAATGATCACCACCTGGAAGAAGATTGATGCATTAGAAGACAAGGATGTCAATCCTACCCTATACTGATAGCTCATACGGTCCCTGATGTATCTGGTCAATACCAGGCCAGATATTTGCTACGCTGTCAACACCTTCAGTCAGTTCATGGTGGAACCAAAGAGTGCACACTGGGCAGTAGCCAAACACGTTCTCAGGTATTTACAGGGAATAGTTGATTATGGGCTCTTATATACCAAGGAGAAGGATATCAGGTTGAGTGGATTTACTGATGCAGATTGGGCAGGAAGTTCAGTGGATTGGAAAAGTACCTCTGGGTACTATTTCAACATTGGATCAGGAATGACCTCCTGGTGTAGTAGGAAACAAAAATCCGTGGCTCTGAGCTCATCTGAGGCAGAATATATGGTAGCAAGCACAACTTCGCGTGAGGCCATATGGCTTAGAAAACTACTGGTGAACCTATTTAGAAGAAATATGGAGGTGACCAGGATCATGTGTGATAATCAGAGTTGCATCAAACTCTCTGAGAATTCAGTATTTCATGATAGGTCAAAGCATATTGATATTTGGTGTCACTTTGTCAGAGACTGTGTCCAACGAGGAGCTGTACAGTTGAGATACACTCCTACAGGAGAACAGGTGGCAGATATCCTCACCAAGGCCCTTGGAAAGTCAAAATTTGACTACTTCAGGGAAAAGATGGGGATGGTAAAGAACCCCTTTCAGAAGTAGAAATGAGTGCGTTAGTAGCACGAATGAAGAGGGAGTTGTAGTGAAGATGCACTGTTGCGAGAAAGGACCAACAACAACATAGATGCAGAGGTAGTTGCAGTCGGATGCAGTGTTGGGAGAAAGGACCAGCAACAACACGGATGCAGAGCGAGTTGTTGTACAGATGCAACAGTGGCAGTATCAGAGTCATGGGCAGCACTACAGGATGCAACAGTGCAAAGGATGTTGGGCAGGGAGCATCAGCACAGGGACCGATGCTGGATGATCAGGGTGATACTCAGTGAGGAGTATTACTAGAGCACAGTGCTCGCTAAGAGGGAGTGTTGATATGGGGTAGCATCGGATGTGCTCTAGCCACGAAAATTGGTGGAGAGGCTAAGGCACATGAGATCTCCAATACCCATAAAGGGTTTGGGCAGATTCTAAATAGTTTGGGAGATATTAAAATAATTAATAATTTTAATGGAGTCCCTAAGTCTAAACTTAGGGAAAATAAAATATTAATGTGTATTAATATAAAACTGTGTTAGGATGGTCCAAAAGTCATGGATCAAGCCAGATCTAATCTTAGCTGTTGATTAGGGACTTAATCTCGGTCGTTGATTTGTCAACGAGAAAAAGTATAAGAGGAGGCTTGAGGGTCACTTGGAGAATACATTGAGGGAGACCAGTCAGTTTAATTTTTGGAGCGGGGTTAGCTGAGAAATTGAACCAGTGTTCTGGTGAATAGTCAGGAGGTAGCAAGTATGGAACAGAGAGACGGGAGATCAACACAGAGGAAGAAGCAGGGCTAGAGGGAGCCATGTAGAGGCAACAAATACTGCGCAGAGCCAGCAGGGCCTGCGTCATCCACGCAGAGGCTATAGGAGTGACGCAAAAGGCCAGAGAGGCTGCGCAGAGTCTCAACAGGCTGACGCAGAGGGTTTCAGGTAACGCAAAGGTCAATAGGGTTGACGCTGGGTTCAGAAGAAGTGCTAGAAAATTTGTCTATCTGTGGGTAAGCCAGTTTGGCACCCTGTTGTACTAGAAAATTGCTGAATAATAAAATACTCCCTTGCTGCACTGGTTTTCCCACATTGGGTTTTTCCGGGGACATTAGTCCAAAATAACTGTGTCAATGTGTTGATTCTTGTGCATATGTTTGTTTCTGTATTACGATGTGATATCTGCAACAGTATTTATTTTAATGTTTATTGAAGTAATTTCATGAATAACTTATGGTGAAATAAATAGGAAAAGTAAATCAATTGCTGCAGGATAGAATTTTCACACTTCCATCAAGGGAATGTGGCCCCTTCTCCAACACTTCGGACCCCTGAAATAGACCCAAAACAATCCTCCTTTTACACGTTGTCCCTGCCTCTTCTTGTTGCGGCTACCACAGGGAATTATCCTCCTTCAACAAGCTCTCTTCCTCCACAAATGGATGCGTAGAGCTATCATAGGCTAGTGCTTGCTAGGACTGCGGCTAGGGCTGCGTTAGGGCTTGTAGAGACTACGTCTAGGGCTTCATACTAGGGCTCCTTTACCTTCTGCTTTTTAGGGCTTCCTCTCTTAGATTTCTCTTCCACTAAAGCCCAGAACAAGTGGAGAGAAATCAAGAGTGAAGTGTGTGTAAAATGATTCTCAAGTCATCTCCTTTTATACTAAAACGTTGAGAACATGTGGGGGTTATTTGGTTGCTGGCCGACCTTGACAAATTGTTTTATAACACAAATAAATTCATAACTCCATGAATACTTATCGGAATCGGATGATCTTTAGATCAATCCTACACCTTTTGATGAGAGGGATCCAAGAAAAATATCAGCTGCCATAAATAAGATGACCCACATGGAGTTTGGCCCTAGTTGCCAATTTTAACGCTTCCTCTCAACTAGGGAGAACTCCATCCGCTAATCCATCGGCCAAACTGTACTATCTCTACCAACTATGCCCTGCACTGCTCGGCTCTGCTCTGGTTTGCTCTGCTCTGCTCTACTTTGTTGAGCTCTGATCTGCTCTGCTGAACCATGAAGAAAAAGAATTGATCGAGAATGTCTCATACCATTCTCTACTGACCCGAAGTCAGTTCCATATGAAGAGCGTGTGTCATACCACTCTTACTGATCCCAGATCAGTTCCAAGAGAGTGAGTCATATCACTCTTACTGACCCGAAGTCAGTTTCATTGATCCCAGATCAATATCAAAAGAGAGTGTCTCAAACCACTCATACTGATCCCATATCAGTTTCATTGATCCCAGATCAATGGAGGTCATCCTAACATAGGGAGTACGGTAGATACAATGACGCGTCCATCGATAGTACTACTATGGTCCCTAACCCCATTTCCCTGCTCATTGGCCAGATGAGAGTTACTTCCCATGAGTCCCAGACTGCATAGGTAGGATGCCTCGAGAGGAGAACCACTCATCATGTCCCTAAGTCGCCACGAGGTATCATAGGGGAAGGCTGAACCATTCACCCTGTACACAGTGCACCATTAGGGGAGGGTGAGTTGCCCTATGGTTGCTTGTTGCTCCAAGAACTACCCCAAGCCCCCCCGGAGCTCCCAGAGCTCAATGCATGCATCATGCAGGACCCTCATAAGAGGGTCTCTCAACGATTCCAAGTCGTTTGGGAAAGTCACAAATTTGACCTTTCCTTGGGGCTTTGACAGAATGTCTGCGACCTATACATCAGTCTCAATGCGATGGAGCCTCCTCGCTCATCGACGTACCATATCCCAAATAAGGTAGTATCTGATATCTATATGTTGGAGCAATCACAGAATACCAGATTCCTCAACAATCGAATCCCCCCATGGTTGACACAGAAGATCACGGTGGTATCCATCATGTGTATAAACAACTCACTGAAGAGCTTCCACAACGAGGCAACTTCACACGAGATCATACTCGTAGCTATGTATTCGGTCTCAGCGGTGCTCAAAGCAACCGTCTTCTACTTCCTGCTCATCCAGGATATCAAACAGAACCCAAAGAGAATCAACACTCAAAAGTGCTCTTGCGATCCTCCACACTACCTACCTAATCAACATCAGAATAATCATGTAGCTTCACATTTCTGACAGTGTATCTCAATCCATGAGGGATTGTGCCCTGAAGATATCTCAAATGATTCTTGGCACCAATCCAATGAGGCTCAACCAAATATGAGCCCAACATGCTCACTGCAAAACATATATCCGGGCAGAAGTTCACCAAGAACATCAATGTGAATGAGTTTATGGAACTCAGAGGCATTTCCCAAATCTGGTCCAGCATCACTACCATGTTTATCCCACTGCTCCAAGATTAGCTCTTACCATTGCTTACTTCCTGCTTTGTTCGTTAAGCTCCATCGAGGTAGTCACGGGCTTGCAGTTCACCATTCTAAATCCAGAATCCAACTCCCTCTTACTTTTGCAGATGAGAGGGTCTGCACTTGTCAGAAAGAGGTCGTCCTCATAAGGTGCCAGTATGAGAGGTCTATTATCCACAACCTTCAAGCAATGGTTTGGATCGGCTTCACTTCTAGTGAATCTCAGCTTCATCAGAGAGCTATCAATCCTCTCATATTAAGCCCGGGGAGTTAGTTTCAAGCCATAGAGGGCTTTCTTCCACCTGCATACATGAGATTCCCGATCATGAATCTTAAACCCCTCGGGTTGTTCCAAACCCGTGGACCTGCTATATGAGGGGAATAGTCCCCATGTAAGATTTTCCTTCAGTACATCTCAGACATGTACCTTCATGCTCTTTTTGAATTCAGGCATCCCTGACACTATCTGACTGACATCAGGTAGGGCCCCACAATAAGCAGACCTTTGGTGCTATAGATGAGATGCGTCAATTGACATGGTCCCCAATGGACCATCTTGCAACTTGATACAAATTTCCAACCTTGAACCCACGAGTAAAAGCATCTTTGAAAATTCTATTTTCAAACACGTACCTTTCCATCGATGAATGCCACCCTGAAACCTTTGACATCCATTGCTAAAATGGACACCAGTTTCTTCTTGCGGTCAAGTACATAAAGAGATTCTTGTAAATGAATCGAGTTACCCTCATTCAATTGAGGGGTAACATTCCCTACACCCTTTTCGGGATAGGTGGCATCGACTCCAAGTATAATCCCATGATTGTTTCCATCTCTACCAAATTAGAGAGAGCACCCTTCTATCCAATGAATTGCCTTGAAGCACTACAATCAATAAGCTAGATTCCCAAAGAGTCTGAAGGAGAGGGCCAATACAAGATAATGCTTATTTATCTTATCAGAAACAACATTTGATTTGTTGAAATTTGGTACCGGAGGACAGGTGGTTCCCTAAGGCTCTGATCTTTGGCCTAGGGAAAAGTGTCCAAAAGAATTTAATTTTTCTCCTAAAGTGACTTCATAATTTTTATAAAGTCCAATCTAATTTAAAAGTGACTTTAAGTGATAAAGTTACTAAAGTCTAATTTTAAAGTGACTTTAATAGAGTCAATGTAAACTTAGAAAGGAAAAGTGACTTTGGAAATAAATGACTAAGTGGGTCCTTATTAAAGTGGGGTGAATTAAAAAATAGAAAGTGAGATTTAAATGAGCATTTAATCTCAGCCCTAGATCTCAATCTATTTCAGCCTTTGGATTTAGGGATTCCCCAAAAGTAACTTAGGGTTAGATTAGAGGAAAAGGAGGAAAAGGTCATTCATTATTTCATGAGCAGATTGAGAGAAGGAGAGTAAGAGAGCAAGGGAGATTTCTGGACAGGACGGAGGAGACAGCAGCTTGGCACACATTCCAAGGCAGCATTTTAGCAAATCCGTACAACTGAGTTAGCACACAGTGAAAGGCAGAATTTGGGCACGATTTTCTAGAAATTCGTACAGCAAGTGCACAAAAATCGAGGAGCATAAATCCGTACAGCAAATGGCTTTACCTTGGCACGCAAATCGAGGCAAATCCGTATAGCTGTATTGCTGATTTTTTTTTTTGTTTGATATCGCACAAAAATTGAGGAAATCTGTACAGTGTATTTATGGTAGCTTGCACACTTTTCTAGGCAGGCCGTACAGTAGCATTTAAGGCTGAAATTGGGCACATAAATCGAGGAGGCCGTACAGCATTTATTGCTGTTCTGTTTCGCTGTTTGCAATTTTTTCCAGTTCGCTGTGAGGCATGGAAAACGAGATAAGTTGTAAAAGTTTGCTTGCTGATTTTTCGCTGAATATTTCTCACTGTAGAAGAAGAGCATTTTTCAGAAATAAGGAGCTTTCGAACTGGTTTTCCCCAAGAGTTGTAGGGGGTTTTTCCAGGGTCACCTTGACCAAAAATCACTGTTTAAATGTGTTGAATGGCTATTTGTATGTGCTGATTTTTATTTCTGCATTTTCCAGCATTCTGTAAAATTTTCAGAATTTGTATTTTCAGCAAAATTTATTTTTTCAGTTGTTGAATGTATGGATATGGGAAAGGGCATTTAACTATTTTGGAGAAATAAGGTGAAACTGAAAACCAGGGTGGGAAATGAGAAATTTTTACATGATTCTTCATACCTAGGGTTCCTTGCTTTCTTAAATAGTTAGTCGTTTCCTTGATGACCTGCATTACCTGTCATTCCTTTGATCATTGAAGATGTCCCGGGAATGATTGTTATCATCATCAAGTAATGTGTCCCTACCATTCGGACACTCCTTTGCATAATGGTTGAACTTATTACAAACAAGGCATTTGCCTTTACTTCCACCCTTAGATTCGGACTTCCCATTGAAGTGATCTTTAGGTAGGCCATCAGAAGCTTCCACTGCGCCATTCTGATAATATTCTCTGCTTCGATTTCACCCTCGGTGAATTTGAAGAGGGATGAGGAATCCTTTGATCCTTTTGTCCTTTCCCAACTATCTTCGTTGATTGCTCTTTCACTCTTGCTTGGGCTTTGTCTTCACCTCACCTCTAATACCATGTTAAGTTTAGGTATGTTCTATGCGAAGAGCAATTTATTTCAGTTTTCACAGTTAGCTCAATATCTTTTCCAGATTAGCAATCACATCAGCATAATAGTAAATTGCAGATAGAAAAACCCCAATGTTGGGAAACCTTTGATCAATTCTTCTTATATGTTCTTCAATAGTTCAGCAGAGAGAGAGAGAGAGAGTACATTTACAACAGAAGTCAACACTTTGACTTATCTAAATAAGAGCATAGATCATCTCTAAGAAGATGATACATGAGATAGCTGAACTCAGTTGAAGACATGTTGCTTCAACTGATTCTCCAAGGTGGCTACTTCATCTATCATTGTGTTGCACCTCGTCATCATATTGCACCTCACCGTGCTGCACCATGTTGCACCCATCATCACTATGCTGGACCTCATAACCATGTTGCACATATCATACTGCTGCACCTTATGCTGCCACTGCTGTCCCATGTGCCATTGTTGCACCATGCTGCCACAACTATCATGCTTCACCTAATCATGACTGTACCCATCACTGTACTGCATCATGTACTTGCTGTCACACATGCTGTTCCAATGTTTAGCACCTATGATTGCTTGCTGTCCCATTGTTAGTCATGGATGCTCCTATGATCGCTGTTCTGGGCATATGGTAGCCCCTAACACTTCCATGCTGACATGTTTAGGAGTGACTAGGCCTGTGGCCTGCCACATACCTTAGCTGCACACACACCAAGCACCTAAGGTGCATGCTACAACTCACTGTTCTGAGGTCTGTTTGGTTGCAGCAAACTAGGCTTGGTTAGGGCACATAACAATCCTTAACCATCCTTCTTTTTGTGCCCAAAAACACTCCCAAGAGATGCGGTTGTCCTTCTTTGAGGGGACGAGGGTGGCTGCTTCAATTCTGGGCTGCCCTAGCCCTTGTCTACCCTTCAGCCTGCCTGTAATTTACTACGGCACCCTATAGCAACACTGTGTGGGGTTGCGGCTGCCTTTCCATGGATCTGCACCCTTCCAAAGTGCCCTCAAAATTGTTCTATGGTTGCGTCTCTTCCAATAAGGAAACTCGTTCCCTTCTCTAGCACTTTGGACCCCTGAAATAGACCCAAAATAGTCCTTTTACACAATGTCCCTGCCTCTTCTTGCTGCGGCTACCACAGGGAATTATCCTCCTTCAACGAGCTCTCTTCCTTGACAAATGGATGCGTAGCGCTGTCATAGGTTAGGGGTTGCTAGGACTGCGGCTAGGGCTGCTAAGACCTCCTCCATAGCTGCGTAGATCCTCCTTCTTAGGGCTGTGTTAGGGCTTGTAGAGACCGCGTCTAGGGCTCCTTTACCTTCTGCGTTTTAGGGCTTCCTCTCTTAGATTTCTCTTCCACTAAAACCTAGAACAAGTGGAGAGAAATCAAGAGTGAAGTGTGTGTAAAACGATTCTCAAGTCATCTCCTTTTATACTAAAACGTTGAGCACATGTGGGGGTTATTTGGTTGTTGGCCAACCTCGACGAATTGTCTTATAACACAAATAAATTCATAACTCCATGAATACTTATCGGAATCGGATGATCTTTAGATCAATCCTACACCTCTTGATGAGAGGGATCCAAGAAAAATATCAGCAGCCATAAATAAGATGACCCACATGGAGTTTGGCCCTAGTTGCCAATTTTAACAATAAGCCATCAATCCTTCAGTCATAAAAGACAAGAGGTTTGTAATCTTGAGGTATGTATAGAATGTTCATTTGTTAATAATCTAGCTTGAAAAGTTTTAGGGTTTACTTATGTGATTCTAGGGTTGCAAAGTTTTCATTATGATGAAGATTAAGATTGTAGATCTTAGATAAAAAATATGAAAAACCCTTATCCAAAATTCTCTTGTTCGCTCTAAGAAACCCTATCACATTATATCTAGGGTTTGTAGGTATATGACAATTCCTTGTGAAAATAAAATTCATTGATGTCTAGGTTTTGACATAATGTTCTAGAGCCTGTAAAAGTTTGTACTTAAAATCTCTAGGAATCTCTTCTCTAAAATGCAATGGAAACTCTAGATAATCATCATTCTATTGTACTTGTATATCTAAAGTTTGATATCTAAAGTTTGATTTCTAAAGTTTGATTTATTATGCTCCCTTTATGTCAATATTATAACCCTATATTAATAAAATTGACTTCATTGTCTATATTTGTGCTTGGTTGAACTTCTTGTTGCAGAGTGCAGGTACATAATCTTCAAGATGCTTACCTGCCTCATACCTGATGATAACTTGATAATGATGGAAAAGGGAGCTATAAAAATCTTGGTAACATTGAAGTATATATTGTTGATGAACTTGTTGCCAAGTGAGGATAGAAAGAATAATGTTTTGGAAGGTTGAAATTCTCCGATGATGTGATGATGCGAAAAAAAGAGGCTGTGTGGCTGAAGATGATGAACTTGCCCCCTAGTAGAGAAAAAATTTGGAAGTATATATCTCCCTAGTTGAGAGGGAGCTTGGTAAAACTCCTCCATAGTTCAAAACATTATGAGAAGGTCACGAGGATGTTTGAGATCAGAGAATAGCTGAAGCACTACAGATGGTTATTTGTGAGTTGTATTCGTAAGTGATTGATGAAGTTGTGAACAAGAATTGGATGTTTTGGAAAGTGTCGAGGTTGAGTTTGGATATCATGATGATCTAAGGAACATTAGAATAGTTGAAAGACCCTGAAGATTATGCTAGCGCACAAAAACATGTATATTGGATGTTTGAACACTGGTTGGGGTTGTGAAGCTACAATACGTGCCAACAAATGAACAAGTAGTTGATGTATTGATGAAATCTCTTCCCAAGAAGAAGTTCGTTTTAGGAGCATGCTCAGATTGGTGGATGTGTTGATCTCTTCCTAAAGATTTGGCTTATTGATAAAATGTATCTGAATTGGTTGAAAGGAACAGATGAAGTACCATGAACTACCAGTGATGGTACTTGGGAGGACATCTTGGCCAACTCGTTGATGATGTATGGATCCCAGTGAGGGAGGGTATCATTGGTCTTGTGGAGTTTCGACCTTGGATATGATGCCTAGATCCATGTGGGTTGGTGTTAGAGTTGAAGCCTGATGGCACCTATAGTGGCAGATGCCTGGATAACACCTTAGTCTTGATTAGTGTCTTAGATCCTTGGATGAGTGTATGGCACTAGAATCCCTAAATTGGATTCTTTGTATTAGTGTTATGACACTTAGATCTTTGATGTGAGGATACCTTCGCAGTGATGGTGTTGTAACATTATTCTGCATTTTACTTTTATTGTCAAAAAATGAAAAATAAAAGAAAAAGAAAAGAAAAAGAAAAAGAAAATATATATATAAAGTAAAATAAAAGAAAAAAATGAAAAGGGTATTTAAAGAAAAAAAGATATATATATTAAAAAAAATTAAAAAAATAAAAAAAGAGTAATGAAAACCCTTAGAAAATCAAAATTTGCGAGCTAGCTCAAATACCGCATTAGATATTAAATAAATTGAATTTAATTAGTTTAAATCGCAAATTTAATCGCGATTAATTAATTGTTAATAAAGTGTTGGTTGATATGACTTGTTTGTCGTATGTGATATCAATCGCGCTACAATAAAGCGCCATGATCTATTTTGCCAAGATCAATGGCCCTCAGCGACTTCAGACCCCCTTTGCCCCTCTAATAGTTAATCAAAGTGGGGGGGGGGGGGGTACGAAAAATGGATTCTCCCCATCCCGCTTTGTGTACGTGTCACTCCCTCATTGATTTTGGAACCCCCACCGCCTAAACCATTTACTGCTAACCCCCCCCGAAATCTGCCTTCCCTCTTTCCCGCCTAAATAATAACTATCAATCGCTTTCCTGCCAATCCAATCTTCCTTTGCCAAGTGTCACGTTCCTATTCCAACTATTATATTACCATTAATTATCTGTTCCAAGAATATAATCATTGCTAAAATTTATGAACCAGCTCCATTAACAGACACTTTTTAACGGTAAGTGCTCTCGCCTATAAAATAAAAGAAAATCTCGTTCAACTGTCCTTTTCTCCACTGTTCTACGATGCTGAGCGACTGAGCCTACTACTCTAACCAATAATCAAGCCAAATAGTTTTCAACCAACCAACTCCCGAATAATTACAGTCTTCTGTTTCATTTCTTTTCAAAATGTCTTCAAAGGATAAATCTAAAGCCGTAGTGGAAAACCCTATGCTTCCCCCTGTAATTGACCTAGATCACCAGCCCTTAGTAGATCAACATTATAAAATCTCTGAAATCAATTGTGAGTTTGATCTTTACGAACTCCACAATTGGTTAAAACAAAAATTTGTTGATTGCAGTGACGAATTGAGTTTGTGGGACTCTTTCCTACCCAATTCATTTTTCCACAAACCCATCATTTCCCAAAATTTGTCTCATGGTGCCATTTCAGGTACATACCCAGTCAAAGAGCTACTGTTGCCCAGAACAATGACATCCTGTTCAAAATTACCCCTGAATCCATATGTCAAATGCTCCAAATCCAAAATTTACCATCTCTGCACCCCTTCTCTATAGACTCTCTCATGGAACTCTACAAAAACCTGACCTTTCCCCACAGAGCCAAAATTTTTGAGACATTTCTGCCTGAAAATGTCCAATTGTTAAAAACAAACCCACCTTACCCATCCTCAATGTTTCCAGAAATATACCGAAGTGGATGAAACTTATAGAAAGTTAATTAAATTTTCCATCCCAGATGAAGCAAGATGGGATAGATTATGTCGGCTTCTTGAGTAAACAGGTATTAATCTTCAGTAGCAAAGCAACAACGTTTTCAGTCCAAGTCATCATTAGAATCCTCGAAATCAGGGCCAAAAAGATTCAATAGTGTAATTTTACTATTTTCTTGTACTATTTTTGTAAATAGTTTTTTTAGATATTTTGTAAAGAATTCTTGATATTTTAATCAAGATATTTTGAGGAAAATTGTATAAATACTTCATATATTGAAGTACATAGTGTTGAACCCTTGGGATAAGCTATCAAGCAGAATTATATTCATCTGAAGTTCTTTGATTTTAATGAAAGGATTCTGAATTCGCCTCAAAGCAACTGTGTTCTTGTGAGTTATTCGTTGTTATTTCATTTCATATTGTAAATTTCTGCATATATTTAATTTTGAATGAAGAAATCTGGGTAAGATAAGGTTGAGTATCAACCTGTCTCAAATCCCCTGTGAAGTTATAATATATTACAAATATTAGTTTATTGGACTGTTTGTCTAAAATAACTCTACATCTTTAAATTGTCACTTCTTCATCAATTTAAAGATATTTTCGTTGGGCTGTAAACATTGGTTAGATGCATCTTTTTCATATGGTTAATTAAATAATCTGTCTGATTTTTGATAAACCATAGACTCTTTGATTTCTCCCTTACACATCTCTTTTAAACCAAATTTCTATCAAGAGGTGGAGAACTAGCCCTTATATTATATCATGATTAATTAAGATTCAACACTTGTTTTGAATTATTTTAGAACATTGGTCATCCAAACATTTTAAAAGACCAACAAAATATTTTAGATGCTCTGATATAATTCCTAACCTAGAATTATCTTCGGAGATACAACATCAGACTGGTGTCGTTGCCGGGGAACAAAATTCTTGAATTATTTTCCCTGGGACAATGATTAAAAGCTTACCTTTTAACGGTGAATAAAAGGTTAGTAGGTTAAAATCATTCACCTGGCGATTCCACAAAAATAAACTGGCTTCACGTAGACATACTAGGTCTCTCTCAGACCCGCAACCTTATTCTCCATTATCAGATCCCGAGAGACTGGTAAGAATTGCCTCTGCAAGACAAAGACTAGAAACCTCTACTTCTGCTTCTGTAATACATCCATCTGAAATTGTTCCTGAACTATCAGATCCACCACCAAAAGTGTTAGATCTGCTGTCTAAAGGAGTTGATTTGCAATCAGCTCTCCTTGTCTATCAGTTAGAATCTTACCATATTCCTGAACCTCTTCAGAATCTCCTAAATTAGAAACAAAACTAGGTTTAGATTTACCGTAATTAAAGCCTAGTGATTTTATTTCTTCAGTAGTTCACACTTATCCATCTACTTTTGTTAGCTTTGAGGACAACTTTTCTGTTTACACAAATCCTTTGTTTGATGATCAAGGAAAGTTTGGTTCTGAAGAACAAAAATTAGTCATACAAACACCTAGAAAAATAAAAACTTCTAGAAACTCTTCCAATTCATCTTCACCCCCTACACCTCCTAAAAGTTCATCCTCATCCTCATCCTCATCCCCTTCATCTTCATCTTCATCTTCATCCTCCTCATCTTCATCAAATCTAATGGCTGGTATTCGACCCATCATTTAGGCTCGTTATGCAACGTTAGTTCTTCCCAATCAGCTAATAATTTCCCAGATGGATATATGAAGCACTTGCCTAGATTCAATGGTGAAACTGGTTTGTCTACTGAAGATGATCTGACAACTTTCTTAGACTTTGCTGATAACATGAATATAGATCATGAAGATGTCTACATGAGATTGTTTGTTTAATCTCTTGAAGGCAATGTTAGGATCTGTTTTAGACAATTAAGAGCTAATTCAATACCTTCTTGAAATGAATTAGTTACTATTTTTAAAAACCATTGGGGAGTTAAAAAAGATCTAGTATACTATTTGACTGAGTTAGATGACCTTAAAAGAAATCCTGGTGAACTTATGGCTGGCTTTATAAAACGATTTAATAAAATTAATAATAAAATGCCACCAGATTGTAAGCCACCAGTAGTTGCTGCCAAAGTCATGTTCTCTAAAGGATTTGATGATGACTTTGCAGTTATGCTTAGAGAAAGAACTTCTGTAACCCTAGTAGACATGCAGACTAATGCTATTGAGGTTGAGGCAAATAGATCAGCCTCAGCCAAACTCAAAGCAAAGGTTGAGAAAGATGAAAGAAAAATGAAAGCTAGGGAAGAAGGAGGTTCTTCTTCTAAAAGAAAAATTGAGGATTACAAAATTGATGGAATCACTTCCTTAGAAATCTTTCAAACAGGATTTCAATGATTGAAATTCAACCTAGAACTGTTCAACAAGCATCAAATAGACCTCAAGCCCAGTTCAAAAGACGTTTCTAACCCCAAATCTTACAAAGACCCAACCCTGATCAACAAATTCAACCACCATTGATGATTGATGATCAAGAACTCGAGGAAGCTGGACCATTAGTTTCTAATGACATAAATTATTTCGATGATCAATCACAGGAGAATGCTATTATTCCAGTTTCCAATGATCAAGCTTTAATTCAAAATCAAGAAACTTCACAGGTTTCTAAATATCAAGCCTTCTTAGAATTTCTAATAGCTGAATTAAATAGAAGATATGACTTAAGGCCTAGACCAGGCCTTGGTAGGCCTGCCAAGAATGTTACAATCAATGAGCGTCCAGTAAAAACTGCTCAAACTCAAACAACTGTAATTTAACCATTAGCTCAACCCAATGAAAATAATACCTTTGAAAAAACTGTTCCAACAGTTTTCAATGTAGAAAAAGAGTTAGAAAGAGTCAAAATCCTTATTTCACTGTCTAAACTCTCTAAAAACCCAGGATATAAAAACCGAGTATCAAAGTGAATTCAATATTCAAATATAGGATGCTGAGGGAGATGTGATCAGTTTACAAGATGAAAAACCTTCAGTGGTTTTTGGTCCTAGTTCTAACATGATTGATGAGAACGTTCCTCCCTTCTATCTTACTCTCAAAGTTCATGATTTTCTTCTATATAACTGTATGTTAGGCTCTAGAGCCTCTCACAATTTGATTCCCAAAGTAATCATGGATCAATTACAATAGCAAATTACTAAACCTTACCATGATTTGTACACCTTTGACTCCAAGAAAGTTCCTTGTCTTGGACTCATAAAAGACTTAGTTGTAACTTTAGCACAAATCCCCGTAAAAAGTGTAGTCCTAGAAATTGTAGTCACAGATATCCCTCCCAAATTTGGAATGCTATTATCAAGATCATGCTGTGCCCAATTAGGGGGAAATTTGCAGATGTACATGTCCTATGCTACTATTTCTGTATATGGGGTTGAACACCTTAGGTGATATAGAGAGGTAAGATTTATTAACACTATTTGTAGGGTTGATCAAGCAATCAATCACCTGATTTATGCTGTTGATCAGGATTTTGGATGCTTCACATTGTCATCAAATGATCTCCAAAATTCTCAACTCAGTGTTGAACAAATTGTGAACATACCTAAATGTATAAAAACTGATGTGTGGAAGTTATACTTTGATGGGGCTTGTTCTAAAGATGGAGCTAGAGCAAGAATTGTATTAATTTTTACAGATAGAGAAAACATAACCCAATCCTTTAAGTTAGAATTCGATGTTACTAATAATGTAGCAGAATATGAAGCCCTACTTTAGGTCTTGAGTTTGCTAAAAGTCTGAAAGTTCAAAACTTAAGTGTTTTCAGTGACTCAAAATTAGTTGTCAATCAAGTAGGAAGTTTGTGCCAAGCAAAACATCCTAGGCTTAGATCTTACCGAAATGAGGTATGGGATTCCATAGAAAACTATTTCCAAGATTTTAACATCACAACAATCCCAAGAGATGAAAACATGTATGCGGATTCTTTAGCAGTTTCTGCAAGCTTCTTTAAAATTCCTGATCCAATGCAACTCCAATATCAAATTCAGGTAAAGTATAGGCCTTCAATCCCTGATAATCTTGAACACTGGCAGGTGTTTGAAGATGATGAGCAACTGAAGAGTTTCTTGCAGGTAATTGATGATTTCTCAGCCTTGCAAATTGATGAAGAACAAATTCTTGATCAAAAATCAACTCACGAATATGAATCCTCACTATTTGATAACAAGATAGCTGATCATAATATCCTTCAATTGCCAAGTAATTTCATTCCAAAGGATCTAATCCCTCTTGAAAGCCTTTTTGATCATAATGATGTTTTGAAAACCTCATTATTAAGCGTAGCACAAGAAGATGCAGAACACTGTAACATTGGAACTGATCAAGACATTAGGAATGTGGAAATTTCAGCATCCTTACCCATGGATGTAAAATACAAGTATATCAATCTCTTGAAACATTATAAAGATGTATTTCCCTGGTCTTATGATGAGCTCAAAACTTATGATACAAATCTTATTGAGCATAAGATCCCTTTAAAACCAGAAGCCAAACCATTTCAGTAGAAACTAAGAAGAATTAACCCAATTTTGCTTCCAACCATAGAGAAAGAATTAAAGAAAATGCTGGATGCCAAAATTATTGTTCCTCTTAGATTTTCTGAAAGGATTGCAAATTTAGTTCCTGTAAGAAAAAAGAATGGTGAAATTACATTGTGTGTGGATTTTAGGAATCTGAACAAATCAACCTTAAAGGGCAATTATCCATTACCTAAAATAGATCCATTATTACAAAGAGTTTCAGGTTCTAATAGAGTTTCCATGCTAGATGGTTTCTCTAGATATAACCAAATTTTGGTAGCTCTAGAAGACAGAGAGAAAACAACATTTACAACTCCCTGGGGTACTTTTATGTATGCCGGAATGCAATTTGATTTAACCAATGCAGGGGCAACATTTCAAAGAGCTATGGATTTAGCTCTTGTTGGAAAAATAATAAGTTCATTGTTATTTATCTGGATGATCTGACTGCGTTTTCAAATTCTGATGAAAAGCACTTAAAGTACTTGAGAAAGGTTTTTGATAGGTGCAGAAAATTCAGAATTTGCCTCAACAAAAAGAAATCTCTGTTCGCCATAATGGAAGGAAAGTTACTTGGCCACATCATCTCAAAAGTAGTGGTAATTGATGCAAAACGAGTTTCATCTATTGAGGTAATTGGTTTCCCAAGAAATAAAAAGGAAATTCAAGTTTTTTTAGGAAAAAATATTTTTCTAGGGAGATTTATACCAAACTATGCTAAAATTGTTAAAGATATTACTGACATGTTGAATAAAGATCATGAGTTTGAATGGATAGTGCACGTTAGATATGCATTTACATAAATAAAAAAGGCTATTTCTGAAGCTCCAGTACTAGCCAGCCTTGATTACTCAAAACCCTTTAGCATTTTCTCTTTTGCCTCTGACACCACTTTAACTGTTTTTTTATTGCAAAAGAATGATAACTAAGATGAACAACCAGTTGCCTTCTTTAGTAAAGTTATGAAATATGCAGAGCTTAAATATGACGTCATTGAAAAACAAGCTTATGCCCTTGTAGAAGCTCTAAAAGCTTTTAGAACTTATGTCCTTCATTTCCCTATTACTACCCATGTCCCAAACAATACTGCCAAAACCATTTTGACCCAACCTGATACAGATGGCAGAAGAGGGAGATGGATAGCTGAAATTCTTGAATTTGACCTAGACATCAAATCTACTAAGCTGGTAAAAGGATAGGGTTTAGCCAAGCTCTTGGTTGAATCTAACTGTAAAGTTCTGGGAATAAAACCTAGTATGCAGATAGCAGGAGAGAAGAATCCACAAGAACCTTCCTCTAGTTTAGTAGAGAAGAATCCACAAAGACCTTCCTCTTCTACAGAGTCAACTCCTCTTCCACTTCACATTGGGGAAAATTTCCTGTTATCTAAATGGTATGCTGATATTGTACATTTTCTTCGTGATTTCGTATACCCTCCCGATTTCACCAAAAATCAATGCAGAGCTCTTAAATTGAAGGCTATGAAGTATTGTATTATCAATGCCAACCTTTATTGGAAAGATCCATTAAATATCTTACTTCTATGCTTGACTGAGAGTGAAACAGAAGGTGTTATTGATTAGTTTCATGAAGGAATATGTGGAGGTCATTATGCTTGGAGAGCAACAACCCATACGATTTTGAGAGCAGGTTTCTACTGGCCAAAGTTGTTTTCACAGGTTGGAGCAAAAGTTAGAAGCTGCATTCCATGTTAGATTTTTGCTAGTAAGCAAAGATTGCCAACACTCCCTCTTGTTCCAGTTTTGATTCAAGCGCATTTTTTACAGTGGGGACTTGATTTCATTGGAGAGATACATCCAACATCCATCAATTAGCACAAATGGATTTTAACTGACACAGATTATTTTACAAAATGGGTAGAAGCTATCCTGGTAAAAAATGCTACAGATACTGTTGTCATTAAATTTATTGAGGAAAATATATTATCTAGATTTGGTTGTCCTCAACAAATAGTTACAGATAATGCACGGGCATTTAGTAGTCTTAAAATGATAGAATTTTGCCAGAAATATGAGATTCTATTGTATCATTCTACTCCATACTACCCTAAAGTGAATGGACTAGCAGAGTAATCAAATAAAAGCTTGGTAAAGGTAATAAAAAAGGTACTTGCAGACCATAAGAGAAATTGGGACAATCATCTTAAATACGCAGTTTGGGTCAATAGAGTTGTGAAAATTCCTAGATCTAACAATTTTAGGAATCCTACTGCAACCAGTGGAATCTACTTCATCTAGATTGTAAATTACATTACAAGCTTATTTCAGATTTCTTCATGAAATATTGAAGTAAATCACTGAAGCAACCTACACCAAGTTAAATATGATTCTAAAACATAGAAACTGAGCAAGGAAGATAGAAACACATAGGACACTGTTATTTTTGGACATATGTCCTCGGAAAAACCCAATGCAGGAAAACTAGTGCAACAACTCTAAGGGTTTTATTATTATGTAGGACAAAATATGAGTACAATCCTAGGATGTTGAACTAGCAATCTGATACAGAGAGAATACTGAACAAAAGATTGGTGAAATGATCTCACCTTGTCACTGGAGAATTAGTGACTAATCTTGCTGCACTAGAGGCTCTGCGTCACCCTCTGCGTGGCTTCTGCGCAGAACTATGTCACTCCCTCTTCTGCGCAGAACTGTGTCACTCCCAGCAGTCTCTGTGTCACCCCTCTTGGGTATTACGCTGCCCCTCTTCCGGATTCTTGGCTGGCTGAGAAAATCGAACTTCTGCCTTCTAGACTCACACCCCGGCTCCTGGCAACTGAAACTCGACTTCCCTCAGCAGGAATCTCGACTTCTCCTCAAGCACTGTGTTGCCTCTGTGTCAGCATTGCGTGCGCCATCATCAACTTTCCATAATGGGCTTCAGGATGTGCTAATGTCTCCTAAACTCCAAATGGGGTTAACCAAGTATCCTATTAGGTGGTCTGTACTTCTAAAGGGGATAATATGTTCAAGGTACATCCCTCAAAAGGTGGTGGCATGTGATAGATAGGTGAATGAAGTAGGGGCAGCCCTGGGCCGCATTCTAGGGTACAAGGGTAGCTAATAAAAGGGAAGCCCACACTTTGGGTTTATAATGTATAGGAGGGAGCAATCATGGTACATGAGGGGCTCAAGGGGTCAGAGTATGATGCATAAGATATAGCAGTGAATACCCCCTTTTATGGTAGGGCGGTTCATTGCCCACTAGGGGTTGGGACAATCATGGGTTCTTATATGATGAAGGAGACTCATAGAACTTGTAGGAACCAGGGTGATGGCCATAATGATGGGGTAGAGCTCATGCATAGGCTTTTGCCCATGTGCTAAATGTGTTTGTCCCTACCATCTTTTGCATTTTTTGGTACATTTTCTTATTGAATGTGGATAAATATGCTTTTATCTTTCTTTTTAGCTGCATCAACCTCTAGGGCATCATTCTAGGCCTGACCCAAGGTGGGGGCAAGGGGAAAGGGTAAGCTAACCCTATGTGGACCTAGTGGAGGAATGTGGACCCAGGTGGGAGAAATGATGAATTGGGTAATAATGAGTGGAAAGGGGACAATATATGCGGATAAGTGAGCGGGACCACAACCAAAGTCAGGGTTTCCCGTGAAATACCATCACTAAAGCCGAATAGTCAGTAAAAGAGATCCCATGGGACTAGAATTCAAGGTTAATATCCAAAAGGGGTCTAGGGGACAACAACACACACCTAGCCCATTCTTTCCGCTGAATCCCCACATTAATCCATGCCCAGAAGTGTCCATGATAAGTAAACTGCAATATTCAATTACCAAATGACAAGGCATACATTTAGGTTGGGGAGGCCCACCTTCAAACATACAATCATGGCAGATGGGCGAGGAACCACATCGTTGGCTCAGGTGGAGGAGAAATGACACAGTGAGCTAGCTGGTGGCTGCAAGGGGCTGCTCGCTGCCGGCAGAAGACCATCTTGGAGAAAAAAATTTCCCCTAGGGATATCACCCACAAAGTGGTGGGTAACTAGCTCAACCCTATTGTGGCACCCATTCGACCTCCTAAGTAAGATATATATATAACTCATTTGGCCTCCTCCTCTTCATTCAATCACAAGCAATAAGATTTTTTGATCCAAGCGAAGAAGAAGCAGGACAAGAAGGACAGAGACAAGGAGTTTTTTCTCTCTAGTTTGACCTCAGACTTTCTCTCTTTGTTGACTTCGCACGTGTGACGTTTTTCTAGGCATATCTGGCAGCAAGTCCGAATTTTCTAAGTTCAGGAGGAGGCCAAAATTTGGCCCTATGTAACGAATAAAATATATATAAATAATGTAAAATAATATAAACAATAATAATCATAAATAATGATTAGTTAAACTAGTAATTAGGCTGAAGAGGCATGTCTAAATGAGACATGACTCTTCATGAAGAGACACTTGCGTGGTATATAAGCAAGCCTCTCATTCTCATTGTATTAATTATCATTCTCATTCTTATTCATATTTAATATAATTTTTTATCCTCATAGATATCTTGATATTCCAAGTCTTTTGGAGTAATTAATCTGTAGAAGGAACTTTGTTCGCTTCATTTGGTATCAGAGCAGTTCGATCCTCTGACCACTCAATCGCTGCACAGAACTGCGTTCTCTAATCCAGGTCTTTTATCGGCAAATTCGTCAACCTTTTTGCCGTTGTGACTGAAGCATTCGCTACAAGTTTGGAGTTTCTCCATCATTGATTTGTCAAGGCCCTTGGCCATTTCTTTAAAAAAAAAAAATTTATTGAAAAACAAGAAAAGAAAAAAAACATAGTATTATCTATATATTACATTTATATATATATTATTATATATATTATTATTATATATAAGAGAAAACAGTCGAAAGAAAATTGTATTTCTCGAAACAACTGCACCCTTCGCACCAACTTCCGCACGCCAACGCTAGAAAAACCATCGTACAGTTAAAATCCCATCGCTATATACCACAACAATCATCGCATCCCCAACAATCGTTGTAGCCCCAATGACAACATCTACACCGCCGCCAGCCCTGCCACTATACTGTTGCCCTTGTCGTCCAATACTGCTACCGCTACAAGCCGCACAACCTTCATTCGACCCTGCAGAAGACGCTGCCACTGTAACATACCAACCACCGTGTTATTACTTTATTTGAAGCCCCAGTGACTGCTAACACGAGTTCTTCTTGGAGCTGCACTTTAGTTTGCCACTGTCGACTCTCCCCACTGCTGCCATCTATCAGTTGTTGAGCTTATAAAAAAAACCGCGCCTATCAAGCGTTGAAGGAGTCGTGTCAAGTGTTGAATCGTTGTCCATTATAAATCCTGAGTATCACAAAATTGAAAGTTTGTCGCTACACAACACATAGCACGCTGCCACAACAAACCATTGCATCCAACGTGGTCACTTGTTCCTCTGTCCCCGTGGCTCCCCCACTATTCACCTTGTCATGTCCCCTGTTGTTCGACATCAACCCTCGTCAAACTCCATTTACAAGTCGACTCACGACTTTGTCAACAGTCGTGTGTAACAGTAGTGTGGGTTGTATGATTTCATAAATTAATGTATGTGATTTAATATTATTATATATTATAGTTATTATATATAAATCTAATATATATTAATAAAAAAAAAATCATCAAGACAAAAAAAAGAAATAAAAAGTAATCTTATTATGGTTAATATATATATATATATATATATATATTATATATATATATATATGAAACCAAAAAATAAATTATATATAGAAAAAAAAAGAGCTATATATATAAAATAAAAGAGAAATTATATAAAAAGAGAGTTAAAAAATATATATATATAAAAGAGAAAATTAATTAAAAAAGAAAAAAAGAAAAAAGAGAGTAGTAAATAAAAAAAAGTGATTAGAAAAAAAAAGTATTTAATATTTAAGAAGTAAAATGGAGACTAGTAATGAAAGGTTTCCTAGAACCTTTAGTAAAAGAGTTTATACATTATTTAAAGTCAAAGGATCACCTCGCAGGAAGAGATATCATAATCTCTATTAGTCTTGCTGAAGAAAATAATTTTGTTAGTCATGAATATGCTAACCAATTGGTGATTCCTGAATCAAATATAATTGAAACAAATTGTTTTGGCATATGTGATAAAAAATACGACATAAGCAATCTACACCTAAGTATTGGAGATTACACTTTTACCTCGCAATTCATCGTGAAAACTTTATTTCTTGACGATAGTGATATTGTTTTGGGCTTACCCTGGATGGAAACTCTAGGTTTCTTTATTCTAAATACAAAGAAGTTTTTAACATTTTCTTACAAGAAGAAGAAATTAACGCTCCAAGATTTTACACTAAAACCAAATTCAGTAACACTAGAAGATATCTCAGATATTTCAAAAGTAATGTCTCAAGAAGGTAAAAAGGTATTATAAAATATGCAAAATAAAATTGACAAGATCAATGTTGACAAAAATGAAGAAGTTTCTCGATTTAAAAACCATAGCAAAAAATTACTATCGCAAATTAAGAAACTTAAGAAGGATAAGAAGTCATTAGAGAACAAGGTACAACAACTTATCGAGAAAGAAGCATCAAATGTAGGAATTCAAGCTGATGACAAAACAACAAATACCAATTTAGTGAATGTCACAACTCAGGTAGAAGACAAGCAAGTTGAAGAAAAGACGCGCTTGGATGTTGCAGTTCAGACAATGAACTTCCCGAGAGAATGTTCCATAACCAACTCAACAACATCTTCTCCAGAAGAAAATCTAAAAATTGCCACATGCCCAATAAGGGAAAGTAAAGTCCCATATCGGGATCCGAATCATGAGAATAGACAAATCAACCATGCTACGTATCGGGACCATTCAGAACCGAAATGACAAATTGATGTTCCAAAGAATAATGATGTAAAATCAATTCTGTCTTATGCTGACAAGTCATTACAAAATTCCAGTGATCAGAGTACTACACAAAAGATTGATCTAGGATGGTCTGATCCCTTCTCAGTGCGGCAATTTTGTTTGTCACTTAGAAGATCATATCAACTTGTATCGATGAAGATGACTGTTCCGAGACAGAAAGACTTTCAAAACCGAAAAAGAGATCAAGCCTTTTTCATCGACAAGCTTTGAGGACAAAGCTTTTTGAGGAAGGAGGCAATGTAACAAATAAAATATATATAAATAATGTAAACAATAATAATCATAAGTAATGATTAGTTAAACCAGTAATTAGGTTGAAGAAGCATGTTTAAATGAGACATGACTTTTCATGAAGAGACACTTGCGTGGTATATAAGCAAGCCTCTCGTTCTCATTGTATTAATTATCATTCTCATTCTTATTCATATTTAATATAATATTTGTATCCTCATGGATATCTTGATATTCCAAGTCTTTTGGAGTAATTAATCTGTAGAAGGAACTTTGTTCGCTTCACCCTACCAGAGCAGAGTAGGCCAAGACTTTTGGGCAGCATCTTGACTTCATTTGAAGACCATTTGACCAGTTTTGACCAGGGATCTCTTGCCGGTCTGTTTGACCTGATTTTGACTAGGAAAGATCAATTGGAGCTCTTGTTGAATTAAAGAATTTCTCTAAGAAAAAGGTTGCTGGGTTTTTCCCCCGTGTGGGTTTTCCCAGGGTAAATTCATGTGTCTCTTGTTTGGCTCTCTTTATGATCTTATTGGCATTTTGTTTCTACTGTTGAGATCTTCTGTGTAATTGCTTTATGATGTATATGAATGCAAGAAAAGATTAACTTAAGAAATGATAAGAAGTAATTATTAGTTAGAAGATCTTTGGAAAACCAATAGAGACTAGGAAGAGAAATCCCTGGTATATCTGGACTTTGAGTTTCTCAACATTGAGCTTAAATCCTATAACCTCATTGCTCCTCCACTGAGTCTTTTCTTTCCTTCATTTATGATTGGAAGCATTGTCTCCTTTAACCCTTGCAAGACCATACTTCACTATCGTATGAGCTAGTAAGATGACCTGAATAAAATTTGTAAAGCCCAATCCTCATCTTGCTACTCAAATCTTCAGATTTTATACATAATATCATATATGTGTATATGTTGCTGATCATACCCTCAAGGGCTGATACCTCATAATTTTAATTGTTTGGAGTCAGATGACTTCTTCAGTGATATTGAGTAGTTTCTCATAAATATGCATCTTTTGTGGACTCTTTCTCCGAGGACTTGTTGCTTATTGATGTCCATGTAGGAAATTCGTTATGATAGTTTATATTTCTGTTGGTCTCTGCAACTACTATGTCACTGTGATGTCTGCTGATTTCCTTACATTTTATGCATACAGATTTGCTGCATATGGAGCCACAAAAAGAAGCTTAGTGCATTTGACAAAGTCATTACAGGTCACTGTAACAATTGTTTTGCAAACTTGCAGTAAGATCTATGCTAGATATTTCTTTTGACTCTTGAGATCCCCTATGTTTGTTGTGCATCTGTGTAATTGGTTTTGACTTTAGCTCAAGCATGGCTCCTTATAGATTAATACCTTTCTTTTGATTCAAATAAATGCCAATTTCTTTAAATAGGAAGCATTTTCTTTTCCAGGCCATTCTCTGAATAGTATTTTTGGGAATTTTGAGAGCTTCCTCTTTGAAATGGTTGAGATATGATATTACTATCAACAACAAAATCTCTTAATATGTCAGATGGTCAAATTCAGTACAGAATGTTAACAATCATGTCATTAAGAGGGAAGGGGCTAAATCATAAACTAGAAGCTGGTAAGGATCAAGATGAAGAGGAGGCAAGAGGCGTGGTATGAAAGTATCATACATAGATTAATACATGGCAGCACTATTTCAAAGTAGAGACTTGAATCCTATCAAGCCTCAAGCCTAAAGAAAGCATGGAATGCAGATGCGTTTTTCATGCTAATGACATTTATAATATTTTCCCCTAACTATAATCAATGCCAAGGGGAGGTATAACTTAGGCCCTTTAGGATTGAGATTGGGACTAGCGATGTGATGACTTTAGGTTTAACACAACATGGATTTACTAACTTTATCACCTAGTAAATATTTAACCAAAAGTAGGAGATACTAAAGTGCCAGGGCACAACTTAGGATATAAGAATATTCTCCATTTTTTTTTCTCATCTATAGAAGCATTAGTCCTTCAATGTGTCTTGGCCTTTTCCATTGTGAGTAATAAATATGTTTGACCCATGGTTTCTTCCTTTGCTGCAATTGGGAACAGTATTTTGTGGAATAGTGATGTATTTATTCTCAGTACATGCTATTAGAGCTGAATTGGGGCTGCTAACCCCTGATCTAGAGCGGGGTTATTTCGGACAATTTTTTTCATTTCAGCTAGTTCATTGAGAAAATCATAAGGAAAAAAGACTGGCTACAGGATTTTATGATGGTATTAAAGGTAGTAAAGAAATATATTTGAACTGTTGGAGATTATGGACTTGTTACTGTTCCATTTAGCAGGTTGTTGAAGATTCTGTACAATCTGTTATAGCTGGCACACATAGGACAAAGGACCACTATCATGTTGATCTAAATTACCATTTTTAAGCCCAACTTCTACGGTTCTACCAAAACGAGCTATGGGAGACTTCCCATGGATAAATCCAGCCAACCACTGCAAGACCATGCCTTGTAATGGGGTCAAATGGCTGAAGTGGAGGTTTTTTCGCTACTGTCCTGCTGTTCTACATTGAATATCTGTGTAAAATAATTTAAAGCAGTAAGAAGTACACCTAATAATAACGAATTTATATCAGACAAATTGTCAAAATTGATGTACACGAAATACACTAACCAAATCTATAAAGATTTCTAAGATTAGGTACTGGGTTAGTGTGGTTTTTGTGTAAAACATCTTGTTATCCTGTTTTTACAGCTCTGTAATTTCTGTAGAAAACAACACGGCGACCCCTTGGAAAACTCACTCAAAAGTGCCTAAACACTTCTAGATCTTGGATCTTTGGATGGAGACGTGAGAAGACTAAAGAATGACCAATACAGACCTCTTTTAAGCCTCTGAGCTGTAACAAAATTAAATTTCCAGCAGATTGGAAATTCAGTATTTGAGGTCTTGGGGTCAAAACCCCCTCGTTGCACAACCCAAAAATTTATTTCAGCTACTAATCAAACTTTTAAATGCTGAAATAAGTAAAACTAAGCTACAGATTTTAAGATATATGTTATTAAAATGAATCTGAGTTAATATAAGGAAAAATAAAGGTACTTGTGAAATTGAGTGTTGTCGAGTGAAAATTTCCAAAATGAAAGTCTACTACAACTATATTTACCTGCAGATTGAAAATTCAGTATTTGAGGTCTTGGGTCAAAATCCCCTGTGCACAACCCAAAAATTTATTTCAGCTACTAATTAAACTTTTAAATGCTGAAATAAGTAAAACTAAGCTACAGATTTTAAGATATATATTATTAAAATGAATCTGAGTTAATATAAGGCAAAATAAAGGTACTTGTGAAATTGAGTGTCGTTGAGTGAAAATGTGCAAATGAAAGTCTACGACAACTATATTTTCCTGTAGATATGCACACACAAACTAGATATGCCTGTGTAAAATATTGCAAAATAAACTCAAGAGGCAGGAGAAATTCCCAATGTTCCACCAAGACTACGGGACGGGGAGACGTGGGTGCGGGGAGACGCACAAAGGGGATGTGTGGGAGTGCTCTCAAATTTTAGGGAAATTTAGGGGGGACGGGGGGACGTCGGGGTATATAATTTTTTTCCTTTTTAATATATATATATATATATCAAATTCATATTCTATAATGAAAGCATAAATACAATAATACATACATATTTGAATTAAATAATGAGATACATTGATCCATACTCATCATCCTTACTAATACATACATGATTCATCCATAGACCATGAGATTCAATAATGAAATACTCTGATCCATATTCATTATTCATTTTTCACCCTTCTAGAATCTACATTGATTTAAAAATTAAATTCATCATTCTAGATTCTAAATTGATTTAAAATTTAAATTCATCATTCATTATTCTAGAATCTAATTAGTATTAAGAAAAATAGACTATAATAGATACTGAAATCTAAAGTCTGGAATAGTAAATTGATATAGCTAAACTCAAAAACAGTGGAATGATGAGTCTAAAAGTCACTCTAAAATACACAAAGGGCTTGGTGCTCTTGATTAAATACTAATTACATACCCCCTTGTACATGACAAAATGCAATGGAAACATTGCAATCCATTGAATCCTGAATTCCTGAATAACTGTTAAGTCTGCTGGATTTTGGGTGAGATCTAAACTTCTACTTTCTCCATATGAGATCCAATGAGGTCGGAACCACTCTCAAACATCCTGAGTCATTTTATGGTAATGTTAAAACTTTAAGTAGAAGTGTTAAGAATTTAACATTACCATGAATTGCATAGCATTAGTAGGGAAATATGGTCAAATGCTAGGTTTTCCCTGTCATAAATTATTGTTTACAAGCAAATTTAAGGGGGGTCGCATAGCCCATTTTGAGGGGGGTTGGGGAGTTGCGTCCCCCACACTAGGGAAACGTCCCCCCTGCGTTTCCCCATGTCTCCCCAAAAGGGGGATGTGGGGAAACGTTTCCCATGACGTCCCCCCGTCCCAGGTGTGTGGGGTGCGAGGGGTGCGCGCACCCAACCCTAGGGGATGCGTCCCCGTGGAACACTGGAAATTCCTTGGCTATGATAAAAATTTAAGCTCTTTTACTCCAAAGATTACTAGTTATGTTTGATGATAGAAATTGCAACAAGTTAGTAGAAAAAATATGTTGATTTTTAATGTACTTTGGACAAGTGGTTTCCCATGGCTTAGTCTCTACCTAAGGAAAAGTGTCCAAAATAATTCTTTTCCTAAGTGTGACTTGATAAAGTGAAAGTGACTTTATAAGTGGTAAAGTCAATGTTAAATTATAAAGTGAAAAGTGACTTTAGACATAAAGTACAACATGGACATTTTATTTAATGCGTGAGTTAAAAAATAGAAAGTAAGAATTAAATACACATTTATTCTCATCCCTTGATCCAAATGAATCTGAGCCATTAGATCTTAGGGTTGCCCAAAAGTCATTTAGGGAAACAAAAGGGAGAAAGAAAAGAGAGATTGCATTCATTCTTCATGAGCAAATTAGAGAAAGGAGGCTGAGAGTTGGAGAAAAGTTTTGAAGGAGAAATTTGTGGCAGCAAGTTGAAGGAGTGATTTCTGGGCAATGTTGGGCATGGAAATCAAGGGTTAGAAGACAACAGAAGGTGCAATACAAACGACATTGAATGCTGTGAGATGCACACCGTTCGAGAGAAGTTTTTGAAAAAAATGAAAAAAAATCCATACAGTCCGTACAGCGGTACAAAAATCCATACAGTCCGTACGGGACAATCCATACAGTTGTATATGTACAGTACATATTTTCAGCTTCAAGTGGGCATGGAAATTGAGGCAAAGTGGGCATGGTTTTCAAGTGGGCATGGAAATTGAGGCAAAGTGGGCATGGTTTTCAAGGAGTTTTGGGCTGAACAGATAAGTTGTATTTTGCTGTTTTGTTTTGTCTACAAATGTATTTTTTCTGAACTTGAAAGATAAATAAATTTGAAGAGCTCTCTATTAGGTTTTCCCTAGAGAAGATTGAAGGGGTTTTGCCTGGGTCTAAGTTGACCAAAAATCTGTGTATTTTTATGTGTGTTGTTGGTCTGGTTATGTCCATATTTATTTTCAGCATGTGTTGACAGTCCCATGCATTTTAATCTGAAAATTTGATTTCCAGAATTTTATATGTTGAATGTATGTTTATGGGAAAGAGCATTTAACTGGATGGGAGTGATAAGGTGAAATTAAAACCGGGTTGGGATTGCAGGAAAATTTTTTTAGTTTTCAAATTTCAACATGGTATCAGAGCTACACGCTGAAATTTGCAGTTTGAACAATAGACAGTAGTTTGGGACAACAAACAGTGGTTTGGACAACAAACTCAGTTTGGACAGCACACTGATATTTTGGGACAACAAGGTGAAATTTCACACGGACTGAACTTGTGGGACAACAAGGTGTGCTACAAAGTTCATTTCTCCATTTTCTTGGTTTTTAAAATTTGGTCAGCAGTCATGGGCATGTTCTTAAGGATAGAGGACAAATTGGATGGGATATCCAACTATGCCGTTTGGAAGGACAAAATCCAGACAATGTTTGAGGAGGCAGCAGTTTGGGACATAATGCAGCAAGTGGTTGTACCTCCTACTGTTGCAGATGAACTTGCTGATTTCACAAAAAATAATGCAAAGGCAAAAAGGATTTTGATGGACAGTCTGAAAGATCATGTGGTTCCTCAAGTGAGAGGAAACACATATGCATATAAGATGTGGACAACTCTAACCACTCTATCAGAGTACCAATAAGAGCAGGAAGATGATACTCAAAGAACAATTGAAGAACATCAGGATGACAAAAGATGGAAGTGTAGTTCATTATCTTGGCAGGGTCAAATAGGGACGTGATGATTTGACTGCTATTGGTGAGATAGTTGCACCCACATAGTTAGTCAGGATAGCTGTAGCAGGACTTCCTAAGTCTTGGGAGGACTTTGGAGATGTTGTTACCTCTAGGGAGAATCTTTCCAATTGGAACAAATTCTGGGATGATTGTGTGCAGCATGAGATACGAAAGACTGACAGTGGTAGGGTGAAGATAGCAGATGAGGAGGATGTAGCCTTGACAACCAGGGGGAAGAACAAAGGGAAGGCCAAGAAAGGGGCCTCATTAGATGGGGCTAAGGGAAAGGAGAAGAAGAAGATGAAAAGATAAAGATATGTCCAAAGTCAAATGTTGGGCATGTCAGAAGATGGGACACTATGTTGTTACATGTCCTGAGAGGAAGAACAAGGGGAAGAAGGGTACTGTAGCTTCAGCAGAGGTGGAGTAGTTTGCTTCACAGTTTGACCAGGACTTTGCATTTATTACTTCTACATATAGTAGGAGTACATCATCCGATGTGTGGTACATAGATAGCAGGGCTTCCCGCCATATGACAGGTGCCGCAGAGTTCTTTTCAGAGCTTGCAGAGAGGGCACTTGATATTGAGATTGTACTAAGACATGGCCGCACTGTGAGAGCTATTCGTGTGGGGACTTTGACATTTGAGAGGGAAGGACTTGAAGAAGAACTTGAAGAAGAACTTGATTTCAGTGTCTGCTATGGAGGAGAAGGGGTTTGACGTCACTTTCTCAGGAGGGCAGGTATTGATGCATCCCAGGGGAGCTTCCATCACTTCTGCCAAAGTGATTGGAGTTCGCTTTGGGAAACTATACATGTTCAGTTTTCAATCGGAAAGAGCATTGGTGAGTAGCACACCTAGTAGCACTCACACTAGTACCACTAGCAGTAGAGACTTGTGCGAGTTATGGCACTGGAGGATGGCGCACATGCATCATGGAGCTTTCAGAGTACTGAGGGAGAGCACTATTGGAGTTCCTGATTTCAGTGTTGAGCATTATGAGGTCTGTAGAGGGTGTGCTTTGGGCAAGTACACCAAGTTACCATTCCCAGCAAGCGACAACAGATCTACAGGTATACTAGACTTGATTCATATTGATGTTAGTGGCCGTATGTCTCATGTGTCTTTGGGTGGTTATGAGTATTATGTTATATTCATTGATGACTACTCTAGGAGGACTTGGATATATTTCCTGAAGACCCAAGGGTGAGGTCTTTAGTCGCTTTAAAGAGTTCAAAACTCTTGTGGAAAAGTAGATAGGTAGGAAGATTCAGATCTTGAGGTCAGACAATGGTGGTGAGTACACCGATGGTGGATTTTTTGACTTCTGTGCACAGGAGGGCATTAGGAGAGAGTTCATGGTTCCTTACAACCCCCAGCAGAATGGGGTGTCTGAAAGGAAGAACAAAGCTATTGTTGGGGCCTTTAGAGCGATGATTCATGATCAGGGGTTGCCTTTGTTTTTATGAGCTAAGGCCTGCAATACTGTTGTTTATCTTCAGAACAAGAGTCCTCACAGAGTATTGGGGAATATTACTCCGGAGGAGGCTTTCACTGGAGAGAAGCCTCATGTGGCACGTCTTCATATCTTTGAATGTCTCACATTTTCTTATATCCCCAAGGAGAAGAGGATGAAGCTAGAACCCATGGTAGAGAAGGGTATCTTTATGGGTTACAACGAGACTTCGAAGGCTTATCGAATCTTCATTCCTTCTAAACGGAGAGTGGTGATTAGGAGGGATGTGAAGTTCGAGGAGGAGAGGGCCTATCAAAGATCATGGGCGTATGATGAGAGAGAGTCACAAACATCTCTTCAGCAAGGAGGTCAGGTATAGGGAGCAGGACCTCAGGGTTCTGGATCGACTAGTACAGGAGGGATGTTAAAGTGGCAACTAGGGCCAAACTCCATGTGGGTCAGCTTATTTATGGCAGCTGATATTTTTATTGGATCCCTCTCATCGAGAGGTGTAGGATTGATCTAAAGATCATTTGATTCCGATAAGTATTTATGGAGATATGAATTTATTTTGACTATGGAATTATCATCAAGCCGACCAGCAACTTGAGTAGGCTTAGAAGCCCAATAGACATGTCTATTCATCATCTACATGTTAGTATAAATTGAAGAGGATTTGAAGTTAATTTGTAACTCTCTTCAAGTGATCTCCTCTCCACATCTTGGGTTTTTGGAGAAGGAGATACACTATGAATTACGCTGGCCTAGTATGATGATGCCCTAATGGAGAACGCAATCATAAATCCGCAGGAAATGGAGATGTATTCATCTACGAAAGAAGGAGCAGTTATATGAAGCCGCAGGGATAGACCTAGCCGCAGTCAAAGTATATGGAACTGCACGCTATTCATGATGAGGACATTATGCTGTAAATGAAGCCTCATATATGTTGACCTATCCGCTGCAAGTGAGCAACATATATGTTGGTAAATCTGCAGCAAATGAGACATATATATGCTGGCAAATGAAACATATATACATTAGCAAATGAGACACATATACGCTGGTAAATGGAGACTCATATATGTAGGCAAATCTGCAGTAAATGACAACATATATACACACAGGCAATGGCAATGTATATATACGTAGGCTATGGCAATAAATATCTATGCAGGCAAAAAGGATGTATTAGGTGCAGTCACAAGGATGCAGCTGTCAGCTATGTATTGGGTCAAGACTCAATACTCAAGCCAATCACAGTCTAGGTCATGGAACCGTAGTAAGTTCAGTTGATATATATTATTGTCTTGCAATGATGCATGATGTATATGAGCAGCATGATGCATGATGTATATGGGCAGCATGATACATGAGCAGCATGATGTATGAGATCATGAGCATCATGATGAATGAGATCATGTGCATGGTCAGCACAATGATGCATGGAGCATGGACAACATCATGATGAATGTAATCATGAGCATGGGCAGCTTGATGATGGATGAGACCATGAAAAATGCAGCATGATGAGCACTATGAAGATAAGAGCAACTCAGTCATCTAGATCCAACACTGTGATGGGGTAGCATGGTGCTACACGTTAAGGTGCGGCAAATGGACGAGATGCAGCACTATGATAGGTGAAGAAGTCACCTTCGAGAATCAGTTGAAGCAATATGTCTTCAACTGATCTTTGTAGATATCAAAAGTCAAAGTGTTGACTTCTATTGTAAATGTACTATCTCTCTCACTTTCTCTGTTGAACTTTGAAGAACATAAAAGAAGAATTGATCTTGATCGAAGGTTTCCCCATTGTGTGGTTTGTCCCTAGTAGTGCCACATCTTGTGTTCTTTGTCTTGGCTTGTCTTCTGCGATTTATATTTATGTTCTATCTGTAGTTTACTTTAATGTTGATGTGATTGCTAACTGTGAAAATTTAAATAAATTTCTCTAGCATAGAACATAACTAAAATTTAACATGGTATCAGAGCTGAGGTGAAGACATGCCCAAGCAAGAGTGAAAGAGCAATCACCAAAGACAGTTGGGACAAGGACAAAAGGATCAATGGGTTCCTCATCCCTCTTCAAATTCACCGAGGGTGAAGTAGAAGTAGAGAATATTATTAGAATGGCACAACAGAAGTTTCTGATGGCCTTCGTAAAGATCACTTCATTGGGAAGTACGGATCTAAGGGTGGAAGAAAAGGCAGATGCCTTGGTTGCAATAAGTTTGGCCATTATGCGAAGGAGTGTCTGAATGGCAGAGACACTTCTCTTGATGAAGATAAACAAATCATTCCAGGGTCAAGGGAATGACAGGTAATACAGTTCATCAAGGAGAAATGGTCGACTCTTCAAAGAAAGCAAGGAACCCCAGGCACTTCATTGGATAGATAATCGTGGGATTATACTTGGAGTCGATGCCACCTATCCCGAAAAGGATATTGGGAATGTTGTCCCTCAACTGAATGGGGATAACTCAATTCATTTACATAATCTCTTTTATGTACCTGATCGCAAGGACCTGGTGTCCATCTCGCATATGGAAGTCAAAGGTTTCAGGGTGGCACTCATCAATGGAAAGGTACGTGTTTGAAAATAGATTTTTCAAAGATGTTTTAGAGTTCAGGGTTGTATCATGTCCACTGGGGACCATGTCCATTGACTTAGCATCGGAGGTCTGTGAGTCAGATGGTGAACGGGATGCCTGAATTCAAAAAGAGTATGAAGGTGCATGTCTAAGATGTACCGAAGGAAAATCTTTCAAGGGGACCATTCCCCTCATGTAGCAGGGCCACAAGTTTGGAAAAACCCGTGGAGTTTGAGATTCATGATCGGGAATCTCATGTATGCAAGTGGTAGAAAGCCCTCTATGGCTTGAAGCAAATCACCCCGGGCATAGTATGAGATAATCAACCATTGTCTGATGAAGTTGAGATTCATTGGGAGTGAAATCGATCCAAATCATTATGTCTAATAGGTGCAGACCCTCTCATTTGTAGGAGATAAAGGGAGTTGGATTCCGGATGTGGAATGATAAACTGCAAACTTGTGACTACCTCGAGGATCTCAACTTTCAGGAGTTATATGGTAGTGATGTCGGACCAAATTTGGGAAATGCCTCCGAGTCTCATAAACTCATTTGCTTTGATGTTCTTGGTGAAATTCTGTTTGGACATATGTTTTGCAGTTAGCATGGTGAGCTCATATTTGGTTGAGCCTCACTGGATTGGTGCCAAGAAACTTCTGAGATATCTTCAGGGCACAATCTCTCATGGATTGAGATACACTGCCAGAAATATGAAAACTGCATGATTATTCGAATGCTGACTGGGTAGGCAGTGTGGAGGAACACTAGAGCACTTCTAAGTGTTGGTTTTCTTTGGATTCTGCTTTGATATCATGGATGCGCAGGGAGCAGAAGTCGGTTGTTACAAGTATCGCTGAGACCGGATACATAACTACGAGTATGACCTCGTATGAAGTTGCCTGGTTGTGGAAACTCTTCAGTGAGTACACATGATGAATACCACTGTGATTCTCTATGACAACCAGAGGTGGGATTCGATTATTGAGGAATCCTGTATTCGACGATTGCTCCAGCAGATAGACATTAGATACTGCCTTATCTGGGATATGATAAATTGATGAGCAAGGAGGCTCCATCGCATTAAGATGATGTATAGGTCACTACACTTTGTCAGAGCCTCGGGGAAAGATTAAATTTGTGATTTTCCCGAATGACTTGGAGTCGTCAAGAGACCCTTGTACACGGGTCCTGCATGTTGCATACATTGAGCTCTGGGAGCTCTGGGGGCTTGCGGTTCTTACTGGAGCAACATACGACCACAGGGTTGTTGGGTTGTGTTATATTCTTTCCACATAGTTAACAGGGGGTTTGAGGGGTACCCGTAACCCCACTTTTGGACGCGATGGTTTTTGGTCCATGGTATTGGATGCTTCGGCATGTATAAATATGTATTGTAACATTGAAAGGAACATAATGAAAAATCAAGCTGGTAGTCTCGGTTTTGAGATCCAGTGGGAAATCTCTGTGTATATGTGTTTTATGGGTTATGCTCTCGCATGTTTATTTTTCTTGTGATTTAGAATTTGTATGCAGGTAATTTCTGTACAGGGTTAAAACCTACATTTGGTATCAGAGC